>SJXQ01000758.1:4368-64309 GCA_006408695.1 Aepyceros melampus | reverse complement strand
ATATTGTCACCCTGCTTATTTAACTTCTATGCAGAGTACATCATGAGAAACGCTGGACTGGAAGAAACACAAGCTGGAATCAAGATTGCTGGGAGAAATATCAATAACCTCAGATATGCAGATGACACTACCTTTATGGAAGAAAGTGAAGAGGAGCTAAAAAGCCTCTTGATGAAAGTGAAAGAGGAGAGTGAAAAAGTTGGCTTAAAGCTCAACATTCAGAAAACGAAGATCATGGCATCTGGTCCCATCACTTCATGGGAAATAGATGGGGAAACAGTAGAAACAGTGTCAGACTTTATTTTTCTGGGCTCCAAAATCACAGCAGATGGTGACTGCAGCCATGAAATTAAAAGACGCTTACTCCTTGGAAGGAAAGTTATGACCAATCTAGATAGCATATTCAAAAGCAGAGGCATTACTTTGCCAAGAAAGGTCTGTCTAGTCAAGGCTATGGTTTTTCCTGTGGTCATGTATGGATGTGAGAGTTGGACTGTGAAGAAAGCTGAGCCCCAAAGAACTGATGTTTTTAAACTGTGGTGTTGGAGAAGACTCCTGAGAGTCCCTTGGACTGCAAGGAGATCCAACCAGTCCATTCTAAAGATCAGCCCTGGGATTTCTTTGGAAGGACTGATGCTAAAACTGAAACTCCAGTACTTTGGCCACCTCATGGGAAGAGTTGAGTCATTCAATGAGACTGATGATGGGAGGGGTGAGGGGCAGGAGGAGAAGGGGACGACTGAGGATGAGATGGCTGGATGGTATCACGGACTCGATGGACGTGAGTTTGAGTGAACTCTGGGAGTTGCTGATGGACAGGGAGGCCTGGCGTGCTGCAATTCATGGGGTGGCAAAGAGTCGGACACGACTGAGTGACTGAACTGAACTGAATGACATTTACTGATTTTTAAACTTGATTAGAAACTGCTATTTCCCGTATTATAATCGGAAAAGAAGCTAAAAGGCAACTAGAGAAATCACTTGCTTATGAAAATGCATATCAGTAATGTCAAAAGGCTACAGCCCCAATTCGTGAGACAAGGACTATTACTGATTATTTGAAGGCTTGTCACGATCTAGGATCAGAAACTCAAAAAATGCAAATGAGCTGAGACAATCGCTGCTTTCTTTAAAAACGTAAATGAGCATGTTTTACATGCAGGGAAAAGAACCATTTAAAAAGAATTGCCCTAAAAAAGGTAATTAAAAAACTTCCAAAAATCTGCCCCGGCTGCCATAGGGGAATGCATTGGGCCAGAGTAAAAATCTAAATTTGATATTGAAGGAAAACCTATTTTGGGAAACTCCAAGCAGGGGACCCTCCAGCTCCCCTTCAACAAAAACCAGGGGCAAAATCCATCTTTTCCCTCAAATCCTCAACATCCGGCAGTGCTGCCATCCATATACCAGCCCTAAATGATTTTCTCCTTTACCCTCAAACAGTCCCTTCTAGGATACCTACCAGACTTTTTGGGCCCCTGCCCCCACAAACTTTCGGTCTTTGACTTGGCCAATCTAGCTTGACTTCTAAAGGAATTACTGTTCACCCTGGAATAATTGATTCAGACTATAAAGGAAAAATTCAAATTATGATGTCATCTAAGATTTTATAGCAATTCAAAAGGGGGGACAAAATTGCTCAATTAATTCTTTTACGTGACATTTCTATTAACTCCTCTAATAATATATGGACAGGCAGATTTGGCAGTACAGATAAAAAACAATCTTTATGGACATATTGGTATCTGAATATGCCCGACCAAATATAAATATCAAAATTAATGGTAAAAGATTTTCTGGTCTCCTCAATACTGGATCTGATATTACCATTATATCCAAACATTCATGGCCCAAATCCTGGCCTATACAAAAAATCTCTTGCCAAATTGCAAGAATTTCTGAAACCAAAGTATAAGAAATTTACCAAAGTGTTCAAATCTACCCATGTGAGGGACCAGAAGGCCTACCTACAACATTAAAACCTTATGTGATGAATACACTCCTTAATTTAATAGGAAGGGATTTACTTATGCAATGGCAAACTCAGAGATACATTCCACATTTTTCCTAGGGGCCACTGCTCATTTAACAAATATTGCAATTATTAAAATAACTTGGAAGAACAACGAGCCTATTTGGACAGAGCAGTGGCCCCTTACAAAAGGAGAACTACAGGCTGCTAAAGAACTTATAGATACACAATTAGAATGGAAACATATCGAGAAATCTTGCTCTCCTTGGAACCCTCCTATTTTTGTTATAAAAAAGAAATCTAACAAACGGCATCTCTTAACAGACCTTAGAAAAGTTAATGCACCTGTGCATTACGGGTGCTTTACAACCAGGAATCCCATCGCCTACCACTATTCCCCAAAATTGGCACATCATTATTATTGATTTGCAAGATTGATTTTTAAATATACTTCTACACTGTTTAGACCGAGAGAGATTCGCTTTCTCTCTGTCTTATCCTAATCATATTGGGCCTCCTAAACGATACCAGCGAACTGTATTGCCTCAAGGAATGATGAGTTCTCCCACCATGTGTCAGTACTACCTAGCTGAAGCCCTTGAGCCTGTGAGAAAACAATTTCCTGACTTTCTTGTTATCCATTATATGGATGATAGATATTTTTTGGCTCCATCTGCCTTAGAAACTCAACACATGTTTGATATAGCCCAACAATGCTTATAAAACTCTGGATTAATCATTACCCCTGAAAAAATTCAAACCTCTACACCTTAGCATTACTTAGGATTTGTTGTTAATGGACAGTGTATTACTCCCCAACTAACTCAGATTCGTACTGATAAATTATCAACCTTAAATGATTTTCAGAAACTCTTAGGGGATATACATTGGATTAGACCCTCTTTAGGCATTGCTAATTATCAACTGACTAATCTATTTAACACTTTGAAAGGAGATCCTGATTTAAATAGCCCCAGATCACTTTCTCAAGAGGCATGAGAGGAACTCTATTTGGTACAAAATAAATTACAAAAGCAATTTCTTACTCGCATTAGACTAGATTTACCTTTAGAACTATTTATACTCCCCTCTCTTCAGTCTCCCACGGGACTTCTTGCCTAACAAGAACACCCAATATAATGGATCTATATCCATTTTAAGTGTAAGTGGAGAAGGCAATGGCAACCCACTCCAGTATTCTTGCCGGGATGGTCCCATGGACGGAGGAGCCTGGTAGGCTGCAGCCCATGGGATCGCTAGGAGTCGGACACCACTTCACTTTCACTTTCATGTATTGGAGAAGGAAATGGCAACCCACTCCAGTATTCTTGCCGGGATGGTCCCATGGACGGAGGAGCCTGGTAGGCTGCAGCCCATGGGATCGCTAGGAGTCGGACACCACTTCACTTTCACTTTCATGTATTGGAGAAGGAAATGGCAACCCACTCCAGTATTCTTGCCTGGAGAATCCCAGGGATGGGAGAGCCGGGTGGGCTGCTGTCTATGGGGTCGCACAGAGTTGGACACGACTGAAGCGACTTAGCAGCATACCCATTTTAGAAGAATGAAGTCACTTACACCCTGCTGCTGCTAAGTCGCTTCAGTCGTGTCTGACTCTGTGCGACCCCATAGACGGCAGCCCACCAGGCTCTGCTGCCCCTGGGATTCTCCAGGCAAGAACACTGGAGTGAGTTGCCATTTCCTTCTCCACTTACACCCTAACTTGATTTAATTGCTCTAATCATTATCAATGAAAGAAATACGACTAAAACTCTAATTGGCTTTGATCCCCATAAAATTGTGATACCTGTCAATATATCTCAATTTGAGATTGCCTTACAAACTTCTACTGATTTCCAAATAGTTTTTCTGGAATATTTTGGAGAAATTTCATTATCCTTCTAACAAGCTATGGAATTTCTTCAAAAATACTGAATTTATTATTTCCTGCATCATCAGCTCACAGCCTATACCTCAAACTGAAGTTTTCTATATAGATGGGACTAAGAATACTAACTCTGGGAGATGGTGATGGACAGGGAGGCCTGGCGTGCTGCAATTCATGGGGTCTCAAAGAGTCGGACACCACTGATCAACTGAACTGAACTGAAGAACGCTAAAGCCTCATTCTGGTCTCTGAATATAAAGTTTTTTACACTAAATTCCATTCTGCTCAGCAAAACGAATTATATGCCTTATTCAAGTTATTTGCCTACATCCTTATCCCATTAATATAGTCTCTGATTCCTTATATTCAGTTTTCATATTAAAAAATATAGAAACCTCCACCATAAACTCCAGTCAACCTATTATTCAACAACTCTTTTTCAAATTACTGTATCGACACAAATTCTTCTTTTAGCTGAGCCACACCTCTTTGCGGTGAAGCTACACATGTTATAACTCACCTATTAGCTTGTTTTGCCATAATGGGAATGCCTAGCTCTATTAAAACAGACAATGGCCCTTTCTGTATTTCTAGACACTTTAAACAATTTTTACAATCATTTTCTATTAAACACATCACAGATATTCCTTATAATCCACAGGCACAAGGCATAATCGAACGAGCACATCACACACTAAAATTGCAAATTAAAAAATTTTAAAGGGGAGAATATACTGGAACATTGCTATCTTCCCTTTCTAAAGCAGACTCTACTAGATTCCTACATAAGATATTCTCTAAACCTATAACTATTATTAATACAGCTTTATTTGTTTAAAATTTTTTAAACTTACCACAAGGAGATATCTTGACAAGAGCAGAAAAACATTTCAAGGGATGGAAGGACACTTCTCTTCCTCTGCCCATTTGGTATCAAGAAGATTCAATAAACAATGGAAATCTGGGAGATTAATCTTACAGGGAAAAGGGTATGCTTGTATTTCCCCAGATGGATCCAACGAACTCACAGGGCTTCTTCTTCAGAAGATTCGACTCAAGGGGGCCTCCAGCATTCAAAATGGAGACAAAACAACAAAAAACCCAGAAGGAAGAAATTCCAATACAGGTCATGTCGGCTCTAAAGATCTCCAGGAAGCACCACCCTCGGTGACATCAACGTTATGACCTCCCCTCTTGGGATTTCTTTGGAAGGAATGATGCTAAAACTGAAGCTCCAGTACTTTGGGCACCTCATGCGAAGAGTTGACTCGTTGGAAAAGACCCTGATGCTGGGAGGGATTGGGGGCAGGAGGAGAAAGGGACGACCGGGATGAGATGGCTGGATGGCATCACAGACTCAATGGACGTGAGTCTGAGTGAACTCCGGGAGTTGGTGATGGACAGGGAGGCCTGGCGTGCTGCAATTCATGGGGTCGCAAAGAGTCGGACACGACTGCATGACTGAACTGAACTGAACTTGGGGACAAATAAAAACCCTTACTAATCAAGCTGAAAATCTGGTTTCTCAACAGGGAATGCCTCGGAGTCCTGAAAACCTTCTTATTGCTATGTTGGCCTGTGCATCCCCCGCTTGAGCCAGATTAACTAACCATACTTACTGGGCTTATTTACTCAACCCCCCTCTATTGCAGGTCCTAGAATGGTGGGAGAAGGACTGGTCCTATCAACCAATGACTCCACCCATATGCCCCCTCCCTGGAACGTGAAGGGGCCCTCACACCCTGGGGAAACTAATTAACATTCTCCTGCCTCCAAAAGAAGACTTTCAGACATTGCTTGGATTATTTACTGCCTTTTGTTTGTCTGTGAACCATGCTTCTACTACTGAAACTTTAGGGAGAGTTAGGGAAAGAACAAAGGAAATTATGTAAAGGGTTTACTTATAAAAACTTTAAATATACTCCTGTTCATTGGGACAAATGTCAAGCCAAATCAGGAAAACTAATTGTCGACTGGGGACCCCATGGTATGTGGTTGTCTAACTGCTCAGATTATATTAATAGCATTGTGTGTGATTATGCTACTCAAGTGGCTTGGAAAGTTACTAACACTATGATGGAACATTACCATGACAAAGGACTTCTTGGCTGGCTTGACGGTGGAGTGGCATGCCCTCATCCTCGGATGTCCTTGATAAACAAACTGGACCTGAACAATGGGACATTTGGAAACTTGCTGCGAGCACCGAAGAACTTGGAACTCAGACCAGACATTTCACAGGAACCAGTTGTAGTCATAGTAATTATTTCTTTTGCTGTAATCAGTCATATTTCATACAAGCCTGTATTCCCCTTCCTTTTGTTTTAGCTGTTAGGTAGGTAAAATAGGGAAATGAGTCCAAAATGGCGGTGCCTAAAAAACAAGGAAGATCAAAGAAGGTCCGAGGACCAGAGTGAAGACTTCAGATAGAACAAAGAGCACTCCTGGCTAAGCCCAGTTGGCATAGGGCAGGCCCAGGTGGAGGCAAAAACATATAAAAGGAGGAGCCAACGCGCTCTTTCTCTCTTTCTCTCTCTCTCTCTCTCTCTCTCCCTCCCCTACGCACTCCTCCACTCTCTTCTCTTCAAGTATTTGCGTTGGCATGCCCTCACACTTCAAGGATGGATTCTCCTGCTATCTTCTAAATAAAATAGAGCTATAACACTGATTTGCCTAAGAGCTATAACACGGTTTGTCCAAGACCCAAGAGCTGTGACACGCCGAGGGCCTTAATGTCTGTCGCTCCAAATCTTTGTTGTGATGAGACAAAGAACCGAGGAGCATACATGCGCGTGACATAGCCGTAGGAAACTTATAATTCAATAAGACTTTACGTTCTGTAACTTGTATAAATTGCAAAGTACATGCCTGTCTTAACTCTAATAATTTCCTTAAGAAATGAATCCCTTTTGATTCTTCAATCTTGATGTAATTTGTGGTTACCAGTAAATCTCCAGCGGCCCTGGGAAGAAGGTCCCATGGCCGGGCTTGCTTCCCAGTTACTTACTAAATTACTCCGATGATCTAAATGACTCTTTGGATGGCTGATTCTTGGCATTTGGGGATTAATAGCTATTTGCACTACTGCTGCCATCGCTGGCGTTGCTTTACAAACCTCAATTCAAACACATAATTTTATCCAAAATTGGACTAAAGATGCTTATACTATGTGGGCTGCTCAGGCTCGGATAGATGAGGACGTTCAAAATGAAATACAGGACCTAAAAACAGCCATCAAATGGGTTGGAGATCAATTAATAGATGTACAAAAACCAGTGATACTAAAATGTGATTGGAATTCTACTCAATTTCGTGTTACTCTTGTTCAATTCAATCCTAGTGCCTATAACTGGGAGCAAATCAAATTTCATTACAAAATATACACGATAATGTCTCTCTGAATATACAATTATTGCAAAAATAAATCTCTGAAACCTTCTCTGAAAGTCTGCCCTCATCCATCAATCTGCAAATTTTAGCTGAACAACTAGCTGATCAATTATCTGGGCTAGACCCATGAGGATGTGGTTCCAAAGCATCACCCACAGCATCGGGTCTGGAACTGTAACTCTGGCGATTGTCTTGGCAATTATATTTGTTGTTTACTGTTGCGTTTCTGCAAAAAATTGTTAAAACTAAACAAGGTCAAATGGTCAAGACCTTTTTTACAACTATAATAAAATAGGGGTAATTGTCAGGGAATGTTTAACAGTAGGATTCCTGTGTGCTGGGTCCTATCTCTCTGGAGCCCTCTGTTCCTTATCAGTTCCTGACAGGAGCAAGCAGAGTGGCAAGCCACTCCCAGGACTGAGAACAAAGAGATGGGATTCTTGCATAGGATTTCCTTCATTAGCTTTTCCATATGGTGAAAGGGATTATTTATGACTCTCTTTTGCTACTCTCTTTTGCTCTTATGCTTCCCTGTTGGCTCAGAGGTTAAAGTGTCTGCCTGCAGTGCGGGAGACCCAGGTTTGCTCCTCTGGAGAAAGAAATGGCAACCCACTCCAGTACTCTTCCAGTCATGGAAAATTCCATGGACTGAGGAGCCTGGTGGGCTACAGTCCACGGGGTCGCAAAGAGTCGGACACGACTGAGCGACTTACCTTACCTTACCTTTACTACAGATTGCCTTTTGGCCTTATGGGCTCTATTGCTCCTTGTTTCCTTGGTAACTTGTAAAGTCTGGTGATCTTTATCTGAAGAAGCTTTTGATCTTTATCTGAAGAAGCTACCTTGTAATACGGTATGTATTCAGTTCAGTTCAGTTCAGTCGCGCGGTCGTGTCCGACTCTTTGCGACCCCATGAATCACAGTACGCCAGGCCTCCCTGTCCATCACCAACTCCCGGAGTTCACTCAGACTCACGTCCATTGAGTCTGTGATGCCATCCAGCCTCTCATCCTCGGTCGTCCCTTTCTCCTCCTGCCCCCAATCCCTCCCAGCATCAGGGTCTTTTCCAATGAGTCAACTCTTCACATAAGGTGCCCAAAGTACTGGAGCTTCAGTTTTAGCATCATTCCTTCCAAAGAAATCCCAGGGTTGATCTCCTTCAGAATGGACTGGTTGGATCTCCTTCTGTGTATTACTCACACAGAATTCAATAAATCACCCTTGTTCCACCAGAGACTTGGGTCCCCGTGTCCTTCTCTCTCTCTCTCTCTCTCTCTCTTTCTGGCTGATTCCATGGAGCGCGGGGGCCTGCAGAGCTCATTTCCTGCCTGGGCTTCCACCTCTCAAGACTTCTTGAGAGGGCGCCCTGTGCCTCTGTGAGCAGTACATGCTCTGTCCAAGGCTTTATTGGTTTTCTGTGTAACTCAGGGAATACTAGCCTCTTTTTTTCTTTCACTTTCTTATCATCTACTCCAGACCACCAAGTTCTGGTCCATTAAAGGACCCCAACACTATACAGTAAGTTTTCATTAGCTATCTATTTTGTACACACTAGTATATATATATATATCTGGAGAAGGCAATGGCACCCTACTCCAGTACTCTTGCCTGGAAAATCCCATGGATGAAGGAGCCTGGTGGGCTGCAGTCCATGACATCGTGACTGAGCAACTTCACTTTTACTTTTCCCTTTCATGCGTTGGAGAAGGAAATGGCAACCCACTCCAGCGTTCTTGCCTGGAGAATCCCAGGGATGGCGGAGCCTGGTGGGCTACCATCTATGGGGTTGCACAGAGTCGGACACGACTGAAGTGACTTGGCAGCAGTAGCAGCAGCAGCAGCCGTATATACATGTCAATTCCAATGTCTTAATTCATCCTCCTGACCTTGGTAACCATACATTTGTTCTCTACGTCTGTGTCTCTATTTCTGCTTTGCAAATAAGTTCATCTAAATCATTCTTCTAAATCCCGCATATAAATGATATTATCCAATGTTTGTTTTTCTCCTTCTGACTTATTTCAGCTTATGATAGTCACTAGGTCCATTCATGTCTGTGCAAATGGCAAAATATCACTTCTCTTTTTATCTGCGTATTCCACTGTATAGACATACTGCATTGTCTTTATCCACTCCTCTGCTGATGGACCTTCAGGTTGCTTCTACGTCCTGGCTATTATAAACAGTGCTGCAACGAACAATGGAGTGCATGCCTCTTTTGGAATTATGGGTTTCCCTGAGTATATGCCCAGGAATAAGATTGCTGGGTCTATGGTAGTTCTATTTTCAGTTTTTAAAGGAACCTTCATACTGTTCTCAATAGTGGTGAAATCAATTTACATTCCTACCAATAGTGCAGTAGGATTCTCTTTTCTTCACATCCTTTTCAACATTTATTGTTTGTAGGTTTTTTGATGATGGCCATTGTGCCTAGTGTTAGATAATACCTCATCATACTTTTGATTCGCTTTTCTGTAATAATTAGTGATACTGAGCAGTTTTTCATGTGTTTGTTGGCCTTCTGTATGTCTTCTTTGGAGAAATGTTTATTTAGGTCTTCTGCCCATTTTCGGGGGAGGTTGTTTGTTTTTTAATTTTGAACTGCACAAGCTGTTTCTTTATTTTGGCTATTAATCCCTTCTCAGTTGTTTTGTTTGCAAATATTTCTTCCCATCCTGAGGGTTGTCTTTTCATATTGTTTATGACTTCCTTTGCTGTGTAAATTGAAAATGTAGAGGGAATCAACAGCAGAATAGCCAAGGCAGAAGAACTGGACAAAAATTTTCAGGTCATTTCAGCTAGGTTAGCAAACATCTAGGAGTGTAACTGCTGGCTGGTATGTAGGTTAGGAAACATCCAGGAGTAAAAATGTTGGCTGGTTTGGTAAGAGTGCATTCAGTTCTGTAAGCAACCACCAAGCTGTCCTCCCCAGCAGCTGAGTAATTCAGCGTTCCCATAAGCCATGAATGAGAGTTTTTTGGGGCTACATTCTCTCCAGCGTTTAGCATTGTCAGTGTTTTGGATTCTGGGCATTTGACTAGATGTGCATGGTATGTCATTGTTGTTTTAATTTGCAATTCCCTAATGACATATGTTTTCAAGCATTTTTTCATATGCTTGTCCCTCACTTTTTCCCTATGGGCCTAAGGGAGCTATTTCTTATTCAAAGCAGAAATATTTAGCTTGCCATTATGGGAGAAATATTTTTTTAAGACTGATTGGGCCAAATATTCCCTTAACACATCTTTCAAAAGTGATGGGGAATGATACTCATGCCAAGTAACATTTTCTGTTTTAGGTGCTTTCAAGACAGATAGCACTATCAGTTAGATCAAGGTAGACAGCACTATGGAGAAGGAAATGGCAACCCACACCAGTGTTCTTGCCTGGAGAGTTCCCATGGACAGAGGAGCCTGGTGGGCTGCTGTCTATGGGGTCGCACAGAGTCGGACACGACTGATGCGACTCAGCAGCAGACAGCACCATCGGTGTTAGATCAATAGGGAATAATCGAGGGCCTCCAGGGGGTCCCAGTTGGGAATGGAGTTTTCTCAGCCACGTGGAGCCTTTGAGACCAAATCTTGCTGCTTTGCAATAGTGGGAAGCAACCAATCCACTGTTGAAAACTCTCCAAAGAGCTAGACACTAATTAATTTGTGATCTTCCTACAATACTGATTCTCACATGTATATTAATTAGGTCAGGTAAGTCAGATTTTTTTTTTTTTTTTTAGAGAAAAGCACTCATCATCTCATTGAGACAATTGACTTTTTTTAAATATAAATATATATATATATATATATATATATATATATATATTTATCTTGCTGTGCTGGGCCTTAGCTGTGGCATGCGAGATTTTTCAGTCTTTGTAATGATATGTGGGATCTAGCCCCTGACCAGGAATTGAACCTGGACCCCCTGCACTGAGAGCGTGGAGTGGTAGCCACTGGACAACCAGGGAAATATCTGAAGTGTGCACTTTAAATTAGTGAATTTTATAGTATGTGAACTGTTATCTCAATAAAGACATTTACAAAATTCAAAATATAAAAAAGAATAAAAAATGTGTGTATGATATCATATGCAACAGCANTGCATTAGGAGTTCAGAGTCTTAGCCACTGGACCACCAGGGAAGTCTCTGGCTTGTTTTTAATTCTGTCAAACTGAAGAATTTAATTTAGTTTCTGTGCCTGCTCCAGCAGGTTCTCTATAAACCAGTATTTATTGAGTCCTTGACATTATCTCTGAAGGACAACCTGTCAGCCACAGTGAGAGACACAAAGAGCGAAGGGCAGTGGGTCACTTCTCACTTTGATGGGAAGATGGGATTAACACACAGGCAACAGCAGGGACAGCAAACAGCTAAAACAGGAATGCAACCGCCAGGAGCTTCAACCTCCAGCTTGACCATGACTCTTGAGTTTCTTCTGTCTCTAGTTTGACACTGATGATTTGAGCTGTCTGCTCTGAGCCATGTCACCCTGAAGAAGGAACTCTCTCAGTGGGACCACGTGACAGCACCCAGAGGCTGGCTGTCCAAGATCCTCAGCAGGTCAATGTGTGGGCTCCATGGTTCCTAGATGACCCTCTCTCTTCACAGCTTGTTTTTTCCCTCCTGAAGCTTTGGCGAATAATGAACCTAAGTCAATATTTCTAGGAATCTGGGTGAGACTCTTCCCAAATGCATCCAAGCTTGGGGAGCTTGTCTGTGAGCTTCCTTCCTCCTCAGCTTCATCCCAGTCGAGCTCTGATGAGCATTACTCTGAAACAAGATGGCAAGTGAGATGTCCTTAACATCCACGGACTTTGTCCTTAGCCCAAGGACCCTTCAGGTTTGATCCCTGGGTCAGGAAGATCCCTTGGAGAAGGGAATGGCTACCCACTCCAGTATTCTTGTCTGGAGAATCCCATGGTCAGAGGAGCCTGACGGGCTACAGTCCATGTCGTCAAAAAGAGTAGACACAATTGAGCAACTAACAAACACTTTCACTTTCAGTTCTGGGTATTACATAAAACTTTTGCAAATATTCCCTCCAAAAGACAGAGTTTTGACCATCTCATTCATTCTTCCTCAACCAGCTAATTCATAGATACTCAAAAAAAAAAAAAATCTTTTCTTCCAATGGGATCTATAAAGCAGCTGGGTTTCCAGCATCTTCCCAGAGGAAATGCAAAGTGAGGGAGGTACTCTGGCAAAGGGCGGGTCTCTTTGATCTGGAGGACAGCATATAGAGAATCTTCAGGAGTTCCCACCTCCCCTTTCCCATCTGGAGCAGAAGCAGTGGTCACTATGGGACTTGCTGCATGGGTAAAGCAAACCTCTAATCCTCAGCCTAATGCGAGGACTCCCCTACAGCCTCCACATCCCATCAGCTCTCCATGCTCCAGGCCTGTTGAATTCATCCTGTTCCATTTCTGGTGGGATAGAGAGCTCCATCATCCTTCCTGAATGCAGGTGAATAGTGTTCAACCTTTCATGCTCTTCCCTATAGACAGACACCTGTCCACTTGCCAACAGATGTCTAGACAGGCCACTAAATGCTGAGGGACTTTTACACTGTTTCATTAGACATATCTTCATTTTAGGTGAAAACTGACTGCCTTAGGAGATCTAGGAATTGAAGAAGTTGCTGCCTAATATTTCATTTGTGTTGCATTTGACAAAGATGAGGATAGGATGTCACACAGTCATGTCTGACTCTTTGAGACTCCGTGGACTGTAGCCCACCAGGCTCCCCAGTCCAAGGGATTCTCCAGGTGAGAATATTGGAGTGGATTGCCATTCCCTTCTCTAGGGTATCTTCCAGATCCAAGGATCAAACCTGGGTCTCCTGCATTGTCCAGGCCACTGAGATGAAGCTTTTATAAATGAAGGTGAACATTCTGAAATATTTCCTTTGAATTCCATTAGTCGGTGGTGATATAAATATGACTTTCCAGTCCCATTTTCTTCAGGGAAGAGTAGAGAATCTCATCTTTAAAACCTGGGAAAATGGCCTGCTTTCAACAGTTTTTAAACTGGCTCTTAGTTGATTGATAGTATTATTAATAATTATATTCCATCATTCTGTGGGCAAGGTCCTATAAGTTCAGAAAAAAAACTATTTTACTGACTGCCATTTCCATGTACTTTCTTCTGACAAGTTATGTTTTGAAATGACTTAAAGCAGCAAGGACGTTGTGGCCAACTTGGTGTTAGCCCTGGAGTTAGAACAAACAAAAAGTAGTCTTATAAAATTTGCTGGTTCTTTCTGAGGTTAAGAAGATGTCTTGACACATATATATTTGTCTTAGCTGTTTTGACAAGTTCTTTGGCCCCCGTCAACTGCAGTTTTCAAAAAAACAACAATAAAAAGCAAACCATCCTACTCCGTATAATTGCTATCAGTTATCTATTGCTGCATAACAATGATAGCACAAACTTTAAGGTACAAAACAACACACATTTATGACCTTAGAGTTTCTGAGGGTTGGGACTCTAGGCACAGCTTAGCAGGGTCCTCTGGGCAAGGCCTCATCATCTGCAATCAGGGTGTCCACTGGGCTGGAGTCCCATCAGAGACTGCTTTCAAGGCTCTTCTTCCAGACTGGTGTGCCGGGTGGCAGCTTCCAGTTCCTGTGGTTATAGGACTGTGGGCTTCCCCTTCCTGCTGTGAGTCAGCTAGAGGCCATTTTCAGCTCCCGTCATGTGGGCCTTTCCAGAGGGCAGATTCCACCGTGGCAACTGGCTTCTTCAAAGCCATCGGGGTAGCATCTCACAAGGTAAGTGTTACAGTCTTATGTGCCCTAATTACTAGTAAAGAAATTGAATCAGTAGCCAAAAGCTTCCCAAGAAACAAAATCTAGGACTAGACAGCTAGACTGATGAATTCTACCAAATATTCAAGGAAGAATTAATACCAATCCTTCTTAAACTCTTTCAAAAATAGAAGAGGGAGGTACTCTTTCAAACTCATTTATGGGGTCAACATCACTCTGATACCAAAACCAGGCAAGGGTGCACAAAAAAATAAAATTACAGGCCAATATCACTGATGAATATAGACAGAAAATATTCTCAAAAAATATTAGCAAATCGAATTCACCAGTGCCTTAAAAGGATCATACACCATGAACAAGTGAGGTTTATTCCAGGGGTGCAAAGATGATTCAATATCCTCAAATCTGTCAATGTGATATACCACATTAAACAAAATGAAGGATAAAAGATCAGCTCAATAGATGCAGAGAAAGCATGTGATGAAATTAAACATTCATTTGTGATAGACTCTCAACAAAGCAAGTATAGAGGGAATATACCTCAACACAAAAAAGCCATAGATGACAAGCCTACAGCTAACACAGTCAGTGGTGAAAAACCTTCTCCTCTAAGATCAGGTACAAGACAAGAATGTTCACTCTCACCACTTCTATTCAACCTATTATTGGAAGGCCTAGACAGACCAATTAGGCAAGGAAAAGAAATAAAAGGAACCAAGTTTGGAAAGGAAGAAGTAAAACTGTCATTATTTGCAGATGACATAATGTTAAATATAGGACAACCCTAAGACTCCATCAAAAAGCTATTAGAATTAATGAACAAATTCAGTAACACTGCAGGATATAAAATCAACACACGAAAGCCTGTTGTGCTTCTGTACACTAATAACAGGCTATCAGAAAGAGAAAATAATCCCATTTAAGCTTAACCAAGGAAATGAAAGACTTGTATATTGAAAACTACAAGACATTAGTGAAAGAAATTGAGGAAGATACAATGGAAAGACATTTTATGCTCATAGATTGGAAAAATCAGTATTAAAATGTCCATACTACCAAAAGCAACCTACAACTAAATGCAATCCCTGTAAAAACTCCAGTGGCATTTTCACAGAAATTGGGCAAATGATCTTAAAATTTGCATGGCACCCCAAACAGCCAAAGAAATCTTAAGAACAAGGTTAGAGGCACCATACTTCTTGAGTTTCAACTGTATTACAAAGTTATGGTAATTGTGGTATTGACACAAAAACTATGGATTTGATCTAGATTTTGTGGAAACTTGACTCAAAGGAGTTTTTTGGTTTTTTTTTTTTTTTTGAGCTGAAAGTCTTTTCTCCAATTCCCCACAGTAACTGCAAATCCCAGAGTATGAGTTTGTAAGTGTGCATGGGAAGTGGGCTTGATCTGTAGGCACTGTCCCTGACCGTGGGCTTACCGGGGGTGTGGAGGCTGACTGGAGTGGGCTTCCCTACCGGGTTGACCTTTTGGGTATCCATCGCCTTTGGCATTTCTCTTCTCTCAGAGGTGTAATGCCAAGAGGGTCCCACCCATAAGACATGTTTCTAGGGATGGAATTAGCGGGCAGAGTGATTCAAACTGCTGTGCCTTGGACCCTGGGGAAGATATTCTCCCCTGAATCTAGCAGAGATGAAAGTCACAGGAGTCTGAGAAGAGAGGAAACCCGGCCCTGGAGAAGCATCCTTTGAGGTGGGCACAGCATAGTAAGCCCTCTGTCTTGCTAGATTTCAGATTTAGCCAAGATAGCCACTGGATGGTTTTTCCTCAAAAAGAATTGAGCAGATAGCTGATGACTAAGGCTATGCAGTCATGGGACAGAGGAAACTGGAACACAGGTGGTTTGGATGCAAAGCAGTTGAAAGGTAGAGAGAGAAGTCTGTGCCAGAGAGAGTGCCAACTGCTGCCAGGTCAAGCCAGGAGAAGCCTGGCATTACACTCTGGGCGGGTGGGTGCTGGAAGGACTCCGAATCAATAAAGGAA
The DNA here is from genome assembly GCA_006408695.1 of Aepyceros melampus. Taxonomy (NCBI): domain Eukaryota; kingdom Metazoa; phylum Chordata; class Mammalia; order Artiodactyla; family Bovidae; genus Aepyceros; species Aepyceros melampus. The sequence goes on along the minus strand of SJXQ01000758.1, from coordinate 48,294 downwards.
TAGGACCTTCTGTTGGGGCTAAGGGACAGTCACTTGGGGTTAAAACAAAGAAGGCAGCTGGCAATCGTGAAAGATGACAGTTTCTGGAATACCACCTGACTTCAGCCCCTTCAAGAGAAACCAGTCCTGAGTTGTGGGCTGTACCCTGCACAACAGCAGGACTTAGCCACAAGGCTGGAGGGCAGAATGAAAGCAAGCAACGGCAGCACAGGAAGCCTGGTTCCTTCCAGCCCTGGGCATGGGGAGGGGAGGAAGGAAGAGACATGCAGACCTGCCCCTGGGAGCGGGGTGGATGAGCAGAAGAGTGCAGTGGGAACAGGCCTGGGCCCCTGTCCCAACCCCGCGGCGGCTGGAGCAGAGTGATTTTGGCAGAGGGCACCCAGGTGTGGGCGAGCGGGCAGCTCACGGGAGCCTGAGGGCTGGTCACCTGGGTTGCCCAGGGTCCCGAACCAGAAGGGAGGGCTGCCCTCTTGATAGAGAGAGGCTGCCAGAGGGGAGACTGCGGTCTCAGGGCCAGCCTCCTGCTGGGCTGGATAGATGGCACTGGGGTCCCACACTGACCCTCAACTTAGAGCTGGTCCCAGTGAGGGTGGGGAACTCATGTTCAGTTGGGAAAAATGAAAACAGTGGAGTCTCCCTAGAGGCGTTGCAGAAGGCTCAAGGACCCAGGGACTCCTGAATCACACTGGAGCTCTAGACTTCTTTGGCAATCTTGGCATCGTAGCCCAGAGACACCCCTAATCTCATTGTTAGTGGCGCTAGTTGGGGCTGAGCCAGCACTTTGAGAATAAGGTCAAGTAACAGATCAAAGAGGTAGATGTGTGAGCCCCAAGCTGGCCCAGGAAGGCGTTGCAGCTTCTGAAAGTCGCTTCTGTCAAAGAGGGACCCCAGGGGACACCCCTACAGGTTGCCGTGTGCACGCCCTTACTTGCTTCCGAGGGTGCAGGGTTACAAGACTGTTATGGGTCCAAAAATACTCAGGCCAGCTGTGTTTGGCAATAAACTTGAGTGACCTCCAGCCAGAGGCAGCGAAAGGCACAGTGTCCAGGCTGTCCATGTGAAAGCCACAAACCCCCTACAGGACACAAGTTTCAGGTCCTCTGGTCCATGTCATCCCATCCAGGCTTTCTCTTAAGCAGGGAGCTTTTCTACCTTGGCTTTCTCGTTGAGTGGGAAGCAATGTGGGAGTTGTTTTGTTCGTCTAACAAGTGTGTTCTGAGCCCTGACTCCGTCCCAGGTTCCCTACAGGTCTTCAGGTGGGTCTCGATGGACAAGCCCCTGGGGCAGCACTGTTGGGAGGTGGCGTGATATAACGTAAGCCGCGAAGGCCATGCTGTGTGCACGTCTAACCCTGGCACCCAGCTCCCAGGGCACTGATCAGCCTGGGGCGGGTCGAACACCTGAGGTTGACGTCTCTGCTTATGAGGGCTGCTAGCGTGCTTTCAGAAAACACTTGGGAAAATGCCAGAGATTTCTATCCTAGGAAGGCATAAGATTTTATCAGAGGAAGATTGGCCTGCAGAAAGTAGGGAAGAGTTAACCCTCTGGACCTTGAATGAGGTGGTTGGTGAATCGGCCTTCTGTGTAGATAACGAGCAATTACCAATTTGATGTCTGAATAACTTCAGCATGTTAACAATCAGCCTCCTGGTGTTGTTGAATATGTGTCTGACAGCCTCATACACCATCATCCCCATAACACAATCTGCAAACGCTTTTCTGGTGCATCTGAGAGTGATTTTGTGAGGAGTTCTAAGGAACATGGTAAAAAATAAAATAGAAAATTTTCTTCCTCTATCTTTCCCTGTGGTTTGGAAGAGATGTGTCTTAACAGGATCAGATCATTTTTGGATTGGCTTTTTTAATAAAGAAAAAAAAGAGGGTTAAATGCTGTTTTCTTTTTAAATACAGGACCTTAAATGCTGTTAATAAAGATTATGTTCTTAGTAAATGTTTGCTTCTCTCTGGTCAAACCAGTTTGCATTGTACTTGGGGAAGCTCCACATTGAGCAGTCTCAGTTTTAAATGATTAGAAGAAAATGTAGCAGTATTTAATGGAGGGAGATAAATAAGTTACGACTTCTGAAATTCACCGAGAAAAATGTTCACTCTTAGTTACTACTTGACTAGCTTCAAATCTCTAGAAAGAACAGAAGGATATTGTGAGTAATGATGCTTGCATGTGCATTCTATCCTCTGTGTGGTGCCAAGCCTTTGAAAATGGAATTATTGTTATTTATCCAAATTGAAAATTTATTTTCTTTTTAAATACAGGACCTTAAATCTAAATTATGTTTTGCCTGCCAACTTGGACTGGAGTCTCTTATGGATTATGGTTGTAGTGTTTGAGAAATGATTTCCAAGTCCTTCAGTATCATGTTTTTAATTCAGCATGCCATGGGATAAAGACTTCTGAGCTTTGACAATGAAGGCAAGCCTTCACTAATTTTAAGTCTTTTAGGCAAGGTAAGTATTAGGAACATAACTCCTAAAATGTGCAAGTGTGTGTTTATTAAATTTGCACCGTGAATGGTCTTCACAAAGACCAAGGAAAAAATTTAAGAAATTCAATTACTGCTTATAGTCAACATTTCCTAAAATTCAGTAGAAATTCAGCTTAACTTTCAAACTCAGAATTGAGACTAAGGGTATGTTACAAGGTTTTTTTAATATTTAGATAGATGGTATGTGGTGGGCCAACAGTGCTTGCTGTTCATGACCAAAAAGTGATTAAAACGTAAGACTGGGCTTCTCTGGTGGTCCAGTGGTTAAGAATTCACCCTGCAATGCAGGGGACATGGGTTTGATCCCTGGTCTGGGAAGATCCCACATGCCAAGGAGCAACTAACTCATGAGCCACAACTACAGAGCCGGAACTCTAGAGCTGGTGCTTCGCAACAAGAGAAGCGACCGCAGTGGGAAGCCTGCATACCTTAACTAGAGAAAGCCCACATGCAGGAACAAAGACTCAGCACAGCCAAAACTAAAACAAATCTTTTAAAAAAAGTAAGACGTTTGGTCTTTAGTTAACATTAAATATTTGACAATCCAAAAACAAGAGGAAAAAAAAATGGAAGGGAAATAGAAAAAGAACATGAGAACGAAAGGAAGAAATGAGAAAAGGGGTAAGGCAAGGAGAGAGAAAGAAAGAATAAAAAGAAAGGAAGGAAATTGCTTTTCCTCTAAAGTGGTCTTGACAGTTTCCATTCCCGCCAGCCTCATGCGTGTGACTCTGAGTTGCTTCAAGTCCTCCCCGACACTTGGCACAGATTTTAATTAGAGCCTTTCTATCACGCGTGTGGGGGTATATTTGTGGTTTCCTTTAAAAATGCAGCCTTTCATGGGAATTCCTCGCCATCCAGTGGTTAGGACTCAGTGTGCAGGGACCTGGGTTCCATCCCTGGTCAGGGCACTAAGATTTCTCAAGCCGTGAGCCATGGCCAAAGAAAAAAATTAAAGAAAGAAAATTGAAAACCACCAGCCTTTCATCTTCCACTCCTCGATGTTCATCATACTCATCCCCGTCCCCACATCTGTCTGGGGCAGATCCTCCTCTCCTCTCTTCCTGACTCCCAGCCATCTCCGGTTCCTGCCATCTCCTCTGCATCCGGCTCACCGCGATGGAAAAACCACGGCCGCCTCCAGGTCCGACGTGGTCCCTCTCCCACTCAGACACCTCCAGTGGGCCCTGAACGACGGGCCTTCCGTCCTTTGGCAGGTGCATGGTGTCCTCTTTACACGCTCCTCTCCTGTGTTACCCTAGCCCTTCCCCATTCCCCCTTTCTCATTTTGTTTCCACCAAGTTTGGATTAAATTTGGTCCCAGAAGCTTCCTTGCCCTCTCTGGCCTCTATGGGTATGGGCTCAGGTCAGACTATTTCTCCCTGAATTGTAAAAAAAAAAAAAAAAATGCTATATTCTCTGAGCAGATTGAGAGCCCCCTGTTCTCCATTTCTCATAATGCAAACATTGCCTTCTATTTTCCTTCTGCACCAGACCTGCGGTATGGGGTTCACATGAGACCCCAGACCTGCTGGGGGCAAAACTGCATTGTGGGGCTTCCCTGGGGGCACAGTGGAGAGCAATCCACCTGCCAGGACAGGAGACACGAGTTCGATCCCTGGTCGGGGAAGATTCCACATGCTACAGAGCAACCAAGCCCACGTGCCCCAACTACTGAGCCCCTGCTCTACAGCCTGAGAGCCACAACCACTGAGCCCAAGAGCAGCAGCCCCTGAAGCCCTAGCGTGCAGAGCCCGTGCTCTGAGGCAAGAGAAGCCTCCACAGTGAGAAGCCTGAGCACCACAATGAAGAGCAGCCCCTACTTGCTGCGACCAGAGAAAGCCCATGCAGAGCATCAGAGACCCAGCACACTCAAAATAATAAAGAAAAAAATTACTTTAAAAACGGTACTGTGCCTTTTATATGTGTATTCAGTTACCGAGTCATGCCCGACTCTTTACAGCCCCATGGACTGTAACCCGCCAGGCTCCTCTGTCCATGGGATTTCCCAGGCAAGAGCAGTGGGGTGGGTGGCCATTTTCTACTCTAGGACGTCTTCCCCACCTGGGATCAAATTGCTTCCCACCTGGGATCGAATTTCTACTCTAGGACATCTTCCCCACCTGGGATCGTCTTGCGTTTCAGGCATTGGCTGGCAGATTCTTTACCACTGAGCCACCTGGGAAGCCTGTGCCTTTTAACCCCCTTGTCTAATTCAGTGCTTGGCCACGGTGGACCACAGGTTACTCCAGAGACGTAATAAGTCACCTCATCCTGGTTTTTCTCCCTTGGGATACAGCGATACAGTGTCTGCCACCCATTAAACTCCCTCATTCAGTGTGCAAGAACTGGCATCAAATCACAAAAGCACTCTCAGCAACCTGTGCTGCCTCTAATCCCCCAACAACGATGGCAACAAAAGAAAGTGGGAGACCCTCTGTCCTAAGAACAGAATGGCTGCCTGTGGGGAGCTCTCCATGGTCCTGGAAGTCTCCTTTTGCATGGGGGCTCCGACTCAAGACACAATGCGATTACTGCCTGCCTTCTCCTTGTGGCCATTCAGCCCATTAAAAAATATTTAAAATATTTATTATTGAGATTTGAGAGGTCTTGGCATATCTGGATATAAGACGTCCACTGGGTGTAGTTTGTAAGCCTCCACCAGCCAGCCGCCCCTTCACGTTGCTGAGCCGTATTTCGGTGCATGATAACTGTCCCACAGATGTCCATCATCTGAGCATGTGAGCTGCCCAGATGTCACAATTAAAATTTTTTTTTTCCTTTTGTTCCTGCGATGAGGTTTTCTCCAGAGCTGTTTGCTTTTCATGACAGAGACTTTTCTAAGTATCTGGTGATTCTTGGTCATCAGTTCACACCTTTGAAAAAGCACCAGAAAGCAGAGCAGGAGCTGTCACTAAGGGGCAATACCACCCCATAAAGGTTCCCATGCAGCCCAAGGCAGAAGGTGATAACCACCATGCTACATGGGATGGTTCCTGAAGACCCAAACGTGGAGGCCCTTTTTCCTTGGATGCAAGCATCTATTTGCTCCAGCTTTCCCTGGAGAGGCCTCCCAGCCCTGCCCCCACCATGCTTCTCCCCTGGGAATGGGCACAGAGCTGATTTCTGGGCTTTGTGTCCTCTTTACAGGGAGCAGACACTGTTACCCGTTCTGTGCAGTTAGCCCTCCACCCTCCCATCAGCTCTGGCATTTAGGGATGACCACTATCACAGCCCCAGGTGGCACAAGTGGTAAAGAACCCGCCTGCCAATGCAGGAGATGTGAGAGACCTGTGTTCGATCCCTGGGTCAGAAAGATCCCTTGGAGGTGGGCATGGCAATCCACTCCAGTATTCTTGCCTGGAGAATCCCCATGGACAGAGGAGCCTGGCGGGCTACAGTCCACGGGGTCTCAGAGAGTCGGACACGACTGAAGTGACTGAGCCTGCAGGCATATCTCAGCACCTCCACTCGAGTCTGTCTGTCTCCACCCCCACACGTGCTGTGGATATGCTGCAATGACTCAATCTCATTCTCCTGACGGGGCCAACCCCAACCCATGAACTCCTCCTCAGGGACTGTAATGGGGGTCAAAATGTGGCAGAGGGAAGCACAAGCGTATGTTCAGCTCATCATATTTAACCGGGAACTTGTGTAATCCTAAAAGTATAAAACCATTCCTTGGACGCTCAGTGCTCAGTTGTGCTGAGCTCTCTGTGACCCTTTGGATTGTACCCCACCAGGCTCCTCTGTCCATGAACTTTCTAGGCAACCAGTGTGGGCTGCCGTTTCCTCCTCCAGGGGATCTTCTTGACCCAGGGATCGAACCTGGATCTCCTGTCTCCTTTAATGCAGGTGGATTCTCTACCTGCTGAGCCACCAGGGAAGCCCCAAACCATTCCTAAGGATGCTTTAATAAAAAAAAAGGAACTCTCCTTTCCAGATCACTATAGAAAGTAAACAAAAGAAGCTGCAAACAAGTAATAAAAGCATAAAATTTGATAAAAGAACATCTCAGTGTAAAAGAACATTTCAGTTAGTAAAAGAATTTGAGCTTTAAGTGGCAAAGTCCATTTGTTAGGTTGGTAAAGATAACTGAAACAAAAGATTTTTAAAACTTGGAATGAGGAGACAGGCAAAGAAATGACAGACAAACTTACCAACAAAAAGAGCTTTGCGGCCATCTTTTTATCAAAGTAGAGTTAAGGCACGGAGAAGGCGACTTCACTTTCACTTTTCACTTTCCTGCATTGGAGAAGGCAATGGCAACCCACTCCAGTGTTCTTGCCTGGAGAATCCCAGGGACGGCGGAGCCTGGTGGGCTGCCGTCTATGGGGTTGCACAGAGTTGGAGACGACTGAAGCGACTTAGCAGCAGCAGCAGCAGAGTTAAGGCAAAAAGCATTCAGCAGGTAGATTATTTTATACTGATAACAGGTACAGATTATAGAGTGGAAAACTATGAAAAACAACAGCATCAAAACACAGAGCATGAACTGTTTGAAGTAAAATGAAAATGTGATCTGGAAGAAAACGTTGCAGAGAATGGTAACAGTATAAATACTGTATCTGAATTAACCACAGAGCAAATGGCACCAATGTTTAAATTGATGTTGTATTTTATATAAAAAGGTTTGAGGCTACAAAGGAAAACTCAGATTCCTCAAAGGAGAAATCGCACAGATAATAATCTCCAGTACACCCACACACGTGGGAAAAGAACAAAAAAATGTTTAAATAAAATCCTCTCAAATGGTTGAGAAGTAAAAAGCACCACTGCAAAAAGACTAGTTTTCCAAAAACATTTAGATCAGGGCTTCTATGATAGTCCAGTGGTTAAGAATCCCCCTTGCAATTCAGGGGACACTGGTTCGATCCTGTCCCGGGAAGATTCCACATGCATGCATCACGGCTCCTGAGGCTGGAGGGCCTAGAGCCTTGCTCCCGAACAAGACAGGCCGCAGCAATGAGAACCCTGAGCACTGCAGCTAGGGAAAGACCACACGCTGCAACTAGAGGCCCAGCACAACCAAAAACAAATAAATGCATAAAAAGCTGGAGTAAAACAGACAGACAAAAAAGATAAGCATTGAGAGCAACCAGTGAATAGCTACAAGATCAGAATGTCCAAGTGAACCTCATCTTAGCCTGTCATCTCCTCTACACTGGCTGGGAAATACTTGTCTTCCTTTTTCATCTGTGGAGTGAATTTGAAAATCTTAGTAAACAGAAAATGAACAAAAACAGCAAAGGCATGATCCCAATGGCTAAAGCAGAAAACAGAACAATAACCACACAAGAAAATAAAAGTGATCAAAATAATAATTCTGAGTTAGGCATTCCTGTTAAGATTATGCAAAAGTCATAGCAATCACCTCTATTATTTAATCCTCCTCTTGAATTTCTTGCTAATATAAGCAGCGGACAACAACAGTACCAACAGCTTCAAATACTGCAAAACAAGAGCTAGTTAAGGTATCTGAGAATGGTATGTTGCGAAGCTGGAGAACCTGAGAATAACAAGAACAAAAAGCTGGAATTCATGAAATAATCTCAGCAGCATGTTGGATGAGACAGTAAATGGCAGGAGACAGTGAAGGACAGGGAAGTTGGCAGTGCTGCCGTCTAATGGGGTCACCAAGAGTCCAACATGACTCAGCCACTGAACAAAAGTGTGGCTGGATGTGACAAATACAGAGCATCAGGGTGTGGGTGTGTGTGCTCAGTCATATTCAACTCTTGGTGACCCCACAGACTATAGCTTGCCGGGCTACTCAGTCCATGAGATTCTCTAGACGTGACTACTGCAGTGGGCAGCCATTCCTGCCTCCAGGGGATCCTCCCGACCCAGGGACTGAAGCTGAGTCTCCTGCATTTGCAGGAGGATTCTTTATCACTGTGAATAGCTTTCATTCACCCTGGTTCTAAAATGTATTTGGGGACATAGTCTCATTCACAAGAAGAATAAAATATCTAAAAATAACCCTAGCAGAAATGCATAAAATTTATATAAATAATGTTAAACAGCTCTACCTCGAGACAGAAAATATTGGGCACTATGAAATGTAAGGGCTTAACTGGTGGCTCAGACTGTCAAGAATCTGCCTGCAATGCAGGAGACTGGAGTTCGATCCCTGGGTTGGGAAGATCCCCTGGAGGGGGAAACGGCAACCCACTCCAGTATTCTTGCCTGGAGAATCCCGTGGACGGACGAGCCTGGCGGGCTACAGTCCATAGTGTCGCAAAGAGTCGGACATGACCGAGCGACTAACACACACACACAAAATACTAATACAAGTGGGAAGGAGACTGCAGGGCTGAAACTCATGTTACCATCTGAACTTCTAGAGTGAAGAATTGTCCACACAGAAGAGTAACAAAATGACTGAGCCTTCAATGGTAATTTTATTAATCTCCTTTATTTTTATAATGAACACAATAAGGTCATAATTTGCTATGTTACAGTGTCTAGTAATTGGAAGACAGGCGGACGAGACAGACCGAGATCTCTTCCTGTGTCAAACAGTGTGTGCCAGTGAAGCCGGGACTGTGCGTGAAATCCCCCCTGAACTCCAGACTATGGATCACTCAAAAAAGGAGCGCCAGCAGACGCAGAATCCCCAGCGGGCCGCTCTGAGTTTCAGACAAGCCTCTTCTTGGCCAGGTACGCCTTCCAGGAGCCAGGGCCCCAATCAGTTAAGGCTTGCTCAGATTTCTGAGTTTTCCAGATGACACTCTAAATATTTACTGTTTCATAGTGTCAAGTTATTATTCAGTCAGAAAAAGGTTCAAAGTTTATTTGATCATAAAGTTTCCCTGCAAGAGCATTCTAGTTTTAGTTAAAATGAAGCACGGAGTTTATCTGATCATAAAAATTCCCTGCAAAAGCATTCCAGTTTTAGTTAAAATGAAGGACAACCACATCAGGAAAAGCTTTTCGAAAACCCTAAGAGACTGTAACAAACTGCTAACACCGAGAATACGTTTCTACATGAACACTCACAGGGAGGGAGCCCCTGGCGGGGAAGGTGAACCAGGAAAGGGAGAGGGGGGCTGACCGGATGGGGTGCCCAAGGGCCTGGAGAGCAGGGGCCAGAGGGTGTGCTTCCTGCCGGGAGGCGGCAGCTGGAGAACGCATAAGACACCACCTCGCGCGTCTTAGAGTCCCGTCACTCAGCACAGTCAGCAATCGTGAGTGAACAGGAACTCTCTCCACTCACCCCCGTTCCAGTTCCCAGCTCTGCAAATGCAGAAGCAACAGAGGAGAGGAGGGGGTCTTTGCCGTGTTCATGACATTTTCACAGCAGACTCAACAGCCTTCCAAAGGGGAGGCTCCTTTGACATATCTGGCAATACCTAGTCAATGTTATTACTGCCATTGATCTCCGTAGAGTTAGGAGGTTCTAGAATAAGAAATTCTGCTTCAAGCTGCAGGTGTGCAATCTTGAGAAGTACTTAAAAAAAAAAAAGTTCCTGAAAAAATTCTAATTCTCCCTCAAAGGAAGAAGGAAAGCCATCCCAGGCCAGCAGCGCCTGCTGAGGGATGCAATAGGAGGGCTGGCCCCGGAAACCTTCATGCCCCCAGCCGAGGGCCACCAGAAGTCCTCCTGGGGGGGATAAAGTGGCCTGCTCCTCAAGAATGGCCCTGCCCCCTGCCTCCCAGTGAGGTCACCTGGTGGACCAGGCCGGAGCAGGTGCCAGAGGCCTTTGGTACCAGCCTCCACTGGGCCTCTACAGGCCCAACTTCTCTGCCCGCCCAGCACCCAATTGTGAGAGGCTGTGGGTACACCGTGGATACCCAGAACTGTCTGACCTGGCGGGACGAGGGACATGAAGAGAGAACATGCCTCCGGTGGGGGGAGGGGGATGTCACCTTTGACCTTAAACTCATGCTGTAGAGGTTGTGTAAGGGGTACAGAAATGTTTCAGCTCATGGAAAGGGAAAGGAAAAAGTGAAAGCATCAGTCGCTCAGTCACGTCTGCCTCTCTGCGACCCCATGAACCAAGCCTTCCAGGCTCCTCTGTCCATGGGCTTCTCCAGGCAAGAATATTGGAGTGGGTTGTCATGCCCTTGCCAGGGGATGTTCCCAAACCAGGGATGGAACCCAGGTCTCCTGCACTGCAGGCGGATTCTTTCCCATTTGAGCCACCAAGCCCCACTCCATGGAAGCAGACCCCAAATCAGAGGAGTTCAGATTTCCGACCTGGTTGGTGGGCAGCGCCATACTGCAGTCTGTGATTTCAGTTTGATTAGACTGTTATTAGGCAGCTTAGACATTTGCTAGGGAAAAGAAATCCTAGAGCAAATCTTAAAACAGATGAAGTACCAGAAAAATTACAGAGACATCAGTTCATTTACATGGTCCTGAGAGAAACATCATCGAAAAGCTTCAGGTCAAAGATAATTCCACTGACGACAAACTTAAACCAAAAACGGAATCATGATTTTTCTGAATTTTGGATAATCTTCAAATTTCTCATGGTACCACCTGAAACAAGACCAAAAAATACATTAAAAAAGTTACTTTTCTCACTAAAACGTTTGACAGATGCTAACAAAATGGACAATCGTCTCCTCATAAAGGGCTCCTAACCTTTGGGCACCTTATGCGAAGAGTTGACTCATTGGAAAAGACCCTGATGCTGGGAGGGATTGGGGGCAGGAGGAGAAAGGGACGACCGAGGATGAGATGGCTGGATGGCATCACAGACTCAATGGACGTGAGTCTGAGTGAACTCCGGGAGTTGGTGATGGACAGGGAGGCCTGGCGTACTGCGATTCATGGGGTCGCAAAGAGTCGGACACGACTGCGCGACTGAACCGAACCGAACCGAACCTTTTCAAAAGTACTAATAAAACAATAGAAATGAACACAGCATTGATAAAGAAACATACTCCAATCACAAAAGAGTAATAAAAATTCTAGCATCTCAGGTACACAGCTTGACTTTGTCAGCATCATGAATATCTAAACACATCTGATGGTACAGCATGATTTAAGAAGACGTGACACCTATAATTCACGTTATACTGGCAAGGAAAGTCACAGCCATGTGATAAACACACTGAGCAGGAGGCTACCTCAGCAGACCCTAGAAGCAGACAGACGGGGGTTGGGGGGCCACCGAGCAGGTGTGCCCTGACTATGGCTCGGTGACTCTGAGAGTTTTCTCCAGTCCTGGAGGAGGACTAGAGCCCAGCGTCTGTGGCAAGAGCACAGCTACGGGCAGGCAACTCTCGAAACAAATCTCGGAATACGCGACAGGGGCCGTTCACAGTGTGGCCCTCCACTCAGACAAACAGGCGTTTCCAGTCCTGACTATAAATGAAGTCAACCAAGCCATTCATTGCGGAAAGGGTTGCAGCTAAGTGGATGGAGTAACGATGAAAAAACAATCGGAGAAACAGATGGAAAAAGGGAGCTTCCCTAAGCACAATGAAGGTTAAGCAGACTGAAAACAACGATGGAAAATGATTAGCTATTATTTTCAGAGATGGCAGAAATACATGAAATACACCTGTTATAAAGATGGCAGAAATATATGAAATACACCTGTTATAAAGATGGCAGAAATATACGAAATATACCTGTTATAAAGATGGCAGAAATACATGAAATACACCTGTTATAAAGATGGCAGAAATACATGAAGACAACAACCTGGAAGCGAGTCAGTAAAATCCTGTTGATTTTAGATAAACGCAACACTGTCATCCGCAGGGAGTCGCGACATGGAAGACTGCCATGGTACTTTCATGTGCGCTTCTGTATCCCCAAAAGGCACATCAAGAGAAGCACCTCGAGAAGGTGGTCAGTGGATCTTGGATGAAGCATGACCTCCCCTGACACGTGTGTGTGTGTGTGCACGCTCAGTCACGTCCGACTTTTTGTGCCTCTGCGGACTGTAGCCCGCCAGGCTCCTCTGTCCATGGGATTTCCCAGGCAGGAATACTGGAGTGGGTTGCCATTTCCTTCTCCAAGGGATCTTCCCCACCCAGGGATCAAATCCACATCTCTTGCATCTCCTGCACTGGCAGCTGGACTCTTACCACTTGAGCCCCCTGGGAGACCATAGCGACCAGGGACTTCCAATCAGTGATGGTGTCCGGAGACAAGAAGGGTTAGAGGCCATGGTAACCATGGACTCGTCCAGATCAGTGATGTGCCTGGAGACAAGAGGAGTTACACACAGCAGCGGAGCTGAGTACGTGCACAATCTACGTATTGACTCATGGCCTGTGCTACGGTTTGAAGGTGAACCCTGCAAAGTCGTGTTAAAACCTAAGGCCCAAGGTGATGATAGTATTAAGAGGTGAGGCCTTCGGGAGGTGATGAGGGTGGAGCAGACTGGAGTCAGTGCCCTCATTAAATGGGCCCCAGAGTCCCTCCCTCTTCCTGCCTTATGAGTTTACAGTGAGTAGGCGCCATCCACTTCCCAGCCGAGGGCTTCCCCTAGAACTGGCCCCGCTGGTGGCATCTGGATCTCAGATTTGCTGCCTCCAGAACTGGGAGAAACAGATGTCCCTTGTTTATAAGGCCCTGGTTTATGGCATGCTTGTTACAGCAGCCTGAACGGACTAAGACGTCCTGCTCAGGATCCAGGACATGAACCAGTTGGTTCCTAAGAGCCTCCCATGGCTCAGCAGGGCAGACACCAGGCCAGGAGGGCAGGAGGTGAGTCCCTCTCCTGACCCTGCCCGGGGACTGGGGACAGTGGCCTTGGAAGGGCAAGAGTGAAGGCCAGTGGCAGTCCAAAGTCAACAAGGACAGCCTCATCCGCACAGCTGTTCTACTTTGTTCAACCACTGAGACCTCAAATCCACCTCAGGAAAAGACTTCAAAGCAGAGGTCGCCAACCTTTTTGGCACTAGGGGCTGGTTTCGTGGAAGACGGTTTGTCCACAGACGGCCAGGGGAATGGTTTCAGGATGCTTCAAGCACATTATATGCATTGGGTACTTTATTTTCTTACATTATTCTTTTATTATTACATCAGCGCCACCTCAGATCATCAGGCATCAGATCCCAGAGGCTTGGGTCCTGCTTACAAGGAGTCTTCCAGTGGTCCAAGCTTAACACTCCGTGCTCCCGCTGCAGGGGGCATGGGTTTGACCCCTGGTCAGAGAACTGAGATTCCCTAAGATCACTCATGCTGCACAGCACACACACACACACACACACACATACACACTTTATATATGTGTTTTCTCCTTGTTCAGTTGCTCAGTTGTCTGATTCTCTGTGATCCCGTGCATGGCAGCATACCAGTCTTCCCTGGCCTTCACTACCTCCTGGCTTTTGCTCAACTCATATCCATTCAGTCGCTGATGCCATCCAACCATCTCATTCTCAGTCACCCCCTTTACCTCTTGCCCTTAATCTTTCCTAGTATCAGGGTCTTTTCCAAAGAGTTGGCTCTTTGCATCAGGAGGCCAAATATTGGAGTTGCAGCTTCATCATCAGTCCTCCCAATGAATAGTCAGGACTGACTTCCTTTAGCATAGTCTGGTTGGATCTCCTTGCAGTCCAAGGGACTCTCAAGAGTCTTCAACACTACAGTTCAAAAGCATCAATTCTTCAGTTAGCCTTCTTTATGGTCTAACTCTCACATCCAGTTCATGACTACTGGAAAAATCACAGCTTTGACTATACAGACCTCTGTCAGCAAAGTGATATTTCTGCTTTTAATACACTATCCAGGTTTGTCATAGCTGTCCTTCCAAGGAGCAAGGGTCTTTGAATTTCATGACCGCAGTCACTGTCCACAGTGATTTTGGAGCTCAAGAAAATAAAGTCTGTCACTGCTTCCACTTTCTCCCTTCTATTTGCCATGAACTGATGGGACAGGCTGCCAGAATCTTAGTTTTCTGAATGTTGAGTTCTAAGCCAGCTTTTTCATGCTCCTCTTTCACCCTCATCAAAATGCTCTTTAGTTCCTCTTCACTTCCTTCCATCAGAATGGTAACATCTGCCTATCTGAGGCTGTTGATATTTCTCCCAGCAATTCTGATTCCAGCTTGTGATTCATCCAGCCATAGACACTTTTAAAAGGACAAGCAGCATATTCCTATTACTTTTCTGGTTCATTTTTCACCCCTAGAATCAAAGCTTATGTGACACTGACCAGGGCTGGATATCACTTCTTTGTCTTGAATTTATTACTGTCGAGGCTAAGCTGACGTCTCATTGCCTTTCTGCTGAATGAGGAATAACCCTGTAATTGTTTGTGTGTCTGTGTGTTTCTAGCTCATGAAAAGCTTCATGTTCCCAATCTCTCTTCCAGAAGCCTTCCTCTGCCAGGGACGGGTCACTGACGGGTGAGCAAACACTTTCCAAGTGTAAACAAATCACAGATCTTTATTGAAGTCTTACAAAATACACTGTTGTTCCATGAATCTAATTTTTTTTAAATTTACTTTCTAAGACGTTCAATGTTTTTAGTCTAAAGAGATGATAATAAATGGTTTTAGCCAGGCCTGTGGAGAGCATGGATCTCTCTGGTTCTGGGCAACATGTTTCGTAGGCCTGAGATGGCAGGGATCAACCAGCAGAGGAGAAAACCGAGCATCTCAGACTCCCTGCCTGTGCTCACGGCCCCGTGGATGCTGCATCCAAGAAGGGCTGGTGTGTCAGCTTCCCGGGGCTGTTGCAACACAAAGCCACAAACCTGGGGCCTGAAATGACAGCACACCTGCTCTCACCACCTGGCAGCCGAAGCCCACCATCCGGGTGTGGGCAGGTGCACTCTCCCTCCCAGGCCCCAGGGGACATTCTGTCCTGCCTCTCCCAGCTTCTGGCTGCCTCTGGGTGCCTCGGTCCCAAATGAATATTTGGGACTGACTTCCTTTAGCATGGACTGGCTGGATCTCCTTGCAGTCCAAGGGACTCTCAAGAGTCTTCTCTAACACCACAGTTCAAAAGCCCGCATCGCTGCATTCTCAGCCTCCAGCTTCCCTGTGTCTGTCTGCTGGTGGCCATCTTTCCTCTGCGTGCCCGTCTGTGTGCAGGTTTGCCTTCTTCATCAGGACACCAGTCCTTGGGCCCGACTCCAGCACCACCTCATCCGCATAGGCTCCACTCCCAGGGTCAGGACACGATCCAACACACGCCAAACCCCAGCATCGCTGTGGCATCAGGGGGACTGTCCCGACGCTGAGCTGGTCTGGGAGCCCTCTAGACGCACGACACGTGACTTCCAACCTGCCTGAGGCTTTGTTCCCCGAGCCTCGGCTTCCCACCTGTTAGACTGGGCAAGTGGCTTTCAAGATCACTTCACCTTTAACACCCTTCGTCTTTCATGTTGACGGTCCAATGCATCACAGGCCTTTTTTGGGATCTGATAAAGGCCGAGGCCCCACACTCTGAAAAAGGATGTGAAATGATGTGATTTCGGGGCACGGTAACCTGGAGCCCATTGGGGACCCCAGGCCTGGGTGGTGGGGCACATCTATGGGACGGGACTCTTGCCAGGGCACGATGCCAACTCTTCCAACTACTGCTGCCTGGTCAGCATCCCCCACTGTCATGGGCGAGTCCACAGCAGACCCTGAATCCTCTGCCAGACGTTTAACTTGACCATGGAGCCCAGCCATGGAATATCAAAGATGCTCAGGACAGGGCGAAGCAAACGAGGATGCCGATACATGCCTGACGATTACAGCTAGGCGTTTCTTCGGACACTTGTGCTTTTCTGTTTTAATGTAGCTAAAAGCGTTCGTCACTCAGTTGTGTCTGACTCTTTGTGACCCCATGGACTGTAGCCTGCCACGCTTCTCTGTCCATGGAATTCTCCAGGCAAGAATACTGGAGTGGGTTGCCACTTTTTCCTCCCGGGGATCTTCCTGACCCAGGGATCAAAGCCAGCTTTCTAGAATTGCAGGCAGATTCTCTAATGTATGAACCACCAGGAGAGCCCTTTTGTCTAGCTAACGCCTGGTATAAACTGGGATTTGACAAATTAGTATGAACGCTTCTAAAATCTAACCTGAGGACTGCTCTACGGAGATCAGAGAACAAATTAAAAATGCCGAACGTGTTTTTGAACATACTTGTGATGTTGCTGAGCCCTGGTGAACAGGACACAGAAGGTGAACACAGCGAAAGCCCAGCCCTGAATGGACCAGCTGGCGAGGGCGTGCCACACCACTCCACGACTTCTCCAAAGTAGTTGGCCGCAGATATGTATTCAAACAAGCCCCCTAGGAGAAAACAGAGCCAGCAGCACATTTACTAAAAAGCAATGCGTAACGAAACCTTGACTGCAGAGAGACCTGTGGATACCTGCAGGGAGAACATAAAAGCCAACTCTGGAAAAATACGACCTTTACAGAACTTACATCAACGAGACACCTCCAGTAAGACCAGCTTTACTATTTCATATTGCAACTTCTGGTAGTACCCGCATGCCTGTATCAATATTCACCTGTTTATCTGACTATAAAAATACTACGGCTTTAACATACTTCAATATGTTGTTTTACTAGCTAACGAGTCAAGCTGACAAAACTTAAGGCTGGGGAGCGCAGACTAACATGTTAGTCTGGCTAAGATGGACTTCTAGGAACCCCCAGACAAAAAAGGAAGGAAATACTAATTTTCAAGGACAGAATCACTTGTGTGTTCACTCATCAAGTCTTCCCAGATGCATCAAGTCTACATGATAGGCCAGACCTTCTTCTAAGGACTGGGGTGCTCCATGGATGAGACCGCTTTCTCCACACCTGGGCTATTACGCCCCAGGGAGGGTGTGGGGGACTCAAGGGGCAGAGCAGGGTGAGGGGGCTGGGAGTGGGGCTGCGGTGGAAGGAGCTCGGGCCAGAGATAACCCCAGGGCGGCAGCTTAAGTAATTTGAGGTTCACGGGGTTTTCTGATTATTTGTTCCGCTGTTATTTCTGTATGGTTTCCAGGAAGATAAACACAAGGATTCCAACCTGAGTGCTGCTGTTTGTGCTCTTCACTTCCGCTCTTTGAGTTTTTAGCTTTACCGACTGATTAAAAAAATTCTTTTTTCAGAAGCTCTATTTTTTTTTTCTATATCTATTTAGTTCTTTTTATAGTATGCTACTCCTTTACTCCTTTGAGGAACCAGAGATCAAATTGCCAATATCCGCTGGATCATGGAAAAAGCAAGAGAGTTCCAGAAAAACATCTATTTCTGCTTTATTGACTATGCCAAAGCCTTTGACTGTGTGGATCACAGTAAACTGTGGAAAATTCTGAAAGAGATGGGAATACCAGACCACCTGACCTGCCTCTTGAGAAATCTGTATGCAGGTCAGGAAGCAACAGTTAGAACTGGGCATGGCACAACAGACTGGTTCCAAATAGGAAAAGGAGTACGTCAAGGCTGTATATTGTCACCCTGCTTATTTAACTTCTATGCAGAGTACATCATGAGAAATGCTGGGCTGGATGAAGCACAAGCTGGAATCAAGATTGCTGGGAGAAATATCAATAACCTCAGATATGCAGATGACACCACCCTTATGGCAGAAAGTGAGGAGGAGCTAAAAAGCTTCTTGTTGAAAGTGAGAGAGGAGAGTGAAAAAGTTGGCTTAAAGCTCAACATTCAGAAAACGAAGATCATGGCATCTGGCCCCATCACTTCATGTCAAATAAATGGGGAAACAGTAGAAACAGTGTCAGACTTTGTTTTTTTGGGCTCCAAAATCACTGCAGATGGTGACTGCAGCCATGAAACTAAAAGGCGCTTACTCCTTGGAAGAAAAGTGATGACCAACCTAGATAGTATATTCAAAAGCAGAGACATTACTTTGCTGACTAAGGTCCATCTAGTCAAGGCTATGGTTTTTCCTGTGGTCATGTATGGATGTGAGAGTTGGACTGTGAAGAAGGCTGAGAGCAGAAGAATTGATGCTTTTGAACTGTGGTGTTGAAGAAGACTCTTGAGAGTCCCTTGGACTGCAAGGAGATTCAACCAGTCCATTCTGAAGGAGATCAACCCTGGGATTTCTTTGGAAGGAATGATGCTAAAACTGAAGCTCCAGTACTTTGGCCACCTTATGCGAAGAGTTGACTCATTGGAAAAGACCCTGATGCTGGGAGGGATTGGGGGCAGGAGGAGAAAGGGACGACCGAGGATGAGATGGCTGGATGGCATCATGGACTCAATGGACGTGAGTCTGAGTGAACTCCGGGAGTTGGTGATGGACAAGGAAGCCTGGTGTGCTGCGATTCATGGGGTCGAAAAGAGTTGGACATGACTGCGCGACTGAACTGAACTGAACTGAACCCTTTACTCATACTTTCAATCCCTTTATGGTTGAAGCATTTAAGTTTTAAATTTGAAAGTTTATACCCTGTATCTGAATTCTAAGGTCTGAGATTGTTCACATCAATGAAGCCCTTGTTCATGGGGCTCTGCAACTTATGACTGTGGCCCTTCTCCCACAGTGTAGGGTCTGCTGGGCTCTCAAGGCCTGAGTGGAAGGCAGGTTCTCTGGGAATCTGGGTTTGCCTTGATTATGAGTGTGAGCCCACCACCCCCAGGACCACAAGGATCCTAACTCATGTCTGGATGATTTCTCAGATCAGGCAGGTGGCACGTATTTGGGGTACAAGCCAGCCTGAGGGTCAGGGGGTAGTGACCGATTCAACCACGATGCACTTGGGGCTTTAGCCCTCACTTAGATTTTGCTCTCTGATGATCATGTCTGCTCTTGATACCATACGGATGCATTTAAAAATTTTACTCAACATTTTAAAATGTTTTGGAAAGAGGGTCAGTCAAGGTATCATTTCTATTCTATGGCAAGAAAGGAAGTGCTGGACACCCCCTGTAGACCATAAACTCCTACTCATATGCTCTTTCCAAACACAGATATAATTAGAATTTCCTTTTTGCTTCCATTAGTCAGAACTGGTTCTTCTATCATTTTAATAAAACAATGATTAGTCACTGCTCCTGCTAGTAGTAGTGCCACACTGAAATCCTGCAGCTAATGAGCAGTGTACTTCAGCGGAGAGCTCTGGCAAAACCGAAGCAGCGCGGCGTCACGCCATACAGTCTTGGAATGCGTGCTCAGTCGCGCCGGTTGCGCTCGACTCTTTGCAGCCCGATGGATTGTAGCCCACCAGGCTTCTCTGCCCATGGAATTCTCCAGGCAGTCAACTTTTTAGAATAAATTCCCCATTTTCAGTACATACCTCTTGGTATTTTATAGCCAGTCTCGCCTGGTTTCCTGAGGTTCCTCAGGACGTGATCTGAGTGGATGTTAATCAGCATGCCTATCAGCCATAAGGCAGAACCTAAACAGAGAAAACACCCAAGAGTATTATGGTAACTAAGCCACAGAACTCACACGCCCAAGTGCGAGGGAACAGTATCACTGTAACCCCTCACAATATTATTAGAGGCATAACATCCAAGCCATGACTGATAGTAGAATTCATGGAAATAAACTGTGCTTGATTTAGAAACATGACTTATAGGTGTTGTGAGATAGGGCTTTGTGTTTCTAAAAACACTCCCGAATTACCCAATTTATTTAAAACCGCTTGATCTGATGGTCACAATCTATGTTCTTAGGATGACTGGGACGACTAGAAATCTGACTAAGGCACAAGCCTCTTTTCTAGGAAGAGGTATTGTCATCGTCCGTGGGTTGGCCCACAAAGTTGTCATCGTCCGTGGGTCAGCCCACCAAGTTTATGTGACGTCACAGACACTGTCTGAAGCACAGTGTCCCCCCACCCCTCCCATGGGCAGATGTGGAGCAGGGAGTCCCCAGAGTGCACTCAGGCCCCTTGAGGGGGTGGTTCCCAGGAGCTGAGACCTGGTCCTCATTTCTCTATGACTTTATGTAACGGTTTACTGTAGACTCACACCCCTCCCCTACTCATTTCCTGCTCGCTCATCATTTGGCACTCGTGGATCTGTTCGTGTCCTCAACTCTCAACAAAATTGTCAACTGCCAGCTGCCCGGCTCTGGCTAGATATTCCACAGCATCTGAATGCTTTCTCTCCCATTCTTAAATGACTTCAGAGGTTTTCATCAGCTAAGGGAGACTTAGCATCACACCGATGAACGTCAACAAGAAAAGGCAAAATGTCAAAACAGTGTTTGGTAAACGGAATGACTTGATTTCGTAAGACGTTCACTTGATTGTTCTGAGATATGAAAAGAAAAGCGAAAAGCACGTGGTGCTCAACTGTGGCATTTGATTCAAAGTCAAAGAGAGGAACACTTGGAGTAACATCACTAACTATTCATCAGCTAGCCCAGGGGCATTAAACAGTTTTCCCGGGTGAGAACTGGGATGTAAATCACGCTCAGTCTACAGCAAGGCTTTCAGGATTTCTTTCCCAGGCAGCTTTCTTTCTAAACAGTTTGTACCAAATTTCGTTAGTAGCTTTTGTAAGTCACTTATTTCATTTGTTGTTTAGCCACTCAGTTGTGTTCAACTCTTTGCAACCCCATGGGCTGCAGCCTGCCAGGCTCCTCTGTCCATGGGATTTCCCAGGCAAGAATACTGGAATGAGTTGCTATTTCTTTCTCCAGGGGATCTCTCTGACTCAGGGATCAAACCCACGTCTCCTGCATTGGCAGGCAGGTTCTTTACCACTGAGCCACCTGGGAAGCAAAAGCACTTACTAAAGCCGTCAATTTATGGTTGACTTGCTACTCTTTTTGTATTTCACTGTATCACTTTTGAAGCTCCAGAAAGCATCACGTTCCCAAAATTCCATGAGACAAGTTTCCTTTATCACCAAGGTCAGTGATAAAACTAATATTTGTGTTCATCTGAATTAAACATTTAATTTCACGGCTAGAGATCTTAAAATCTCTGTACAAACTCTTTTAGATCAACTACTTTTACTCCTCTGGAAAACTTTTTGTTGGGATTTTATTATTATTCACTTATCTTTTCATGGTAGCTATTGCAAATATGATCATTTATGCTATTTCAAAACTTCATATAATTACAAAAACTGTACTTTATGAAATGAACAGGATACCAAAAAAGTAACCCAGCTTGTTTCTCAATGACATACGCTCTCATTCTCAATTCTTCCTATTCAATCATGGAGAAGTTAAGAAATCTATACATAATTTACTCAATGTCTTAAACTTTAGACCAGCTTCAAAGGGTTTGCAGGGGACAAGGCTTACCTGCAGAACTACTTCAAACGATATTTAAATGCACAGGCCAAATAATTCTTTTGTTTTATTGCTATTCATCAAAAAATTTCAACCAATCCATCCCAGAAGCAATTCCCGTGGGAACCTCAAGTAGTAGTGGTGTTAGTTGCTCAACTGTCTCTGACTCTCTGCTGACTCATGGGCTGCAGCCCACCGGCTCCTCCATCCATGGGATTCCTGAGGCACAAATACTGGAGTGGGTAGCCATGCCCTCCTCCAGGGCATCTTCTTGACTCCAGGGATCAAACCCAGGTCTTTTGAACTGTAGGCAGCGTCTTCACCATCCAATCCACCCAAATAAACATTTAAAACTGTTATCTTTTAGATAAAAATGAAAAAAATTCCCTTCCTCTGTCTCTGGTTGCCTACTCGTAGGGGCTGGTGAAACCACTACTCTGCTACGACTCGGGCTAGTTCTGGGGCCTCCTGATTCACTCTCTGACCTTTCCTTCCTTGGGGGACGAGGACCTAACGTCAACCCTTCTCTGAACCTCAGAAGGCAGAGGCGTGGGTGCAGTTCCTGGCAATGGGCCAAGCCTGTTCTGTTTCCTTCCTCCTTCTGATAACTGGGGCAGAAGAAAATCAGATAGAGAGCAGGTAAATCAAGATCGTGCTTGGGGGCAGGGAGCAAACACAACAGCTCAGTCTGGTATTTCATGGAGGCACAGATGGTGGAGCTAGCGTGGGTGTGCGCAAGTCGCTCAGTCGTGTCTGACTCTGTGGGACTGTAACCCGCCAGGCTCCCCTGTCCATGGAGTTTCCCAGGCAAGAACACTGGAGTGGGTTGCCAGGCCCTCCTCCGGGGGATCTTCCCTTCTCTGGGATTGAGCCCGCGTCTCTTGCGTCTCCGGCACTGGCAGGCGGGGTTTTGTACCACTAGTGCCATCTGGGAGTTTAGACGTTAACTTCTCCTTATTATGACCAATTCATAGATGTGGAGGAAAAAGAAAAAGAGAGACGGAGGGTCACTTTGTTTTTTAATTTGTTTCTGGCTGTGCTAGGCCTTTACTCCTGCGCGTGGCTTTCCCGAGTCGCAGGGAGTGGGGGCGACTCTCTAGGTACGGTGTTCCGCTTCCTCACTGTGATGGCTAATCCTGGTGCAGACCACAGGCTCTAGGACGCACCAGCTTAGCTGGTCTCAGGCAAGTGAAGTCTTCCCAGATTAGGGATCAAACTTACGTCCCCTGCAGTGAAAGATTATTTAAGATGTGTATAAGAGACAGCCCCCCCTCCTCCCAGACCCCAGGCTCCTCTCTCCATGGAATTTTCCAAGCAAGAATACTGGCGCAGGTTGCCATTTCCCTCTCCAAGGGATCTTCCTGACCCAGGGATCGAACCCATGTCTCTTGCATTGGTAGGCAGACGCTTTACCACTGTACCACCTGGGAAGCCCATTAGCTACCATGGGAGTAAGCTATAACTGAATGTGCTAGAATTTCTAAACATTAGGAGGGTAAACATATAGAAATTTCCTTATAAACAAGAGCCCCCAAATCACATATTTTTAACATCCTCGCAAATATTTTTGATGACTGATTTTTTTTTTTTTTTACCATTTTTGTTGAGAAATTGTAAGGTTACAATTAGAACTGGAAAACGTACTAGGAAAGTGAAACTGTTAGTCGCTCAGTTGTGTCTGACTCTGCGACCTCAAGGACTGTGGCTGCCAGGCTTCTCTGTCCATGGGATTCTCCAGGCAAGAATGCTGGAACAGATTGCCATTCCCCCCTCCAAGGAATCTCCATGACCCTGGGATGGAACCCGGGTCTCCTGCATTGTGGGAAGACTCTTTACTGTCTGAGCCACCACCAGGGAAGCCTGGAAAATGTGCTACTTTATATTAACTGATAAAAATTTTTAAAAATTTTTCAAAAACCTCATAAACCTCAGAGTTTAAAGTCTAACTGCCTTGCTGAAGATGATCGACTTTCTCTCGCTTTCCAGAAGAAACTGTAGGAGGTCTGATGACATTCTTAGATTACACGGCCCATTAGTGCCCAAGCATTCTCACTCTTGGCCCCTTGCTCGGTCTGCTGCAGCACACTGCTATTTTTAGGTCATCTTAAGAACAGGTATCTGTGCTTTCGGCACTTGAATGGGTGAGGGAGCTGGGCGCCTGCGTCACGGGGACAGCCTGACCTTCCATCCCGCCAGCGCTCAAGGGGCCTTCGTAGACTCTCTGTTCTCTCAGGACGTGTGTGCTTTCTAACTGGACCCTACCGGAAGGTGAACATCGAGCTGAAGGTTACAGGGATGGGACGCATCACTGAGGACACTCACCTGTTAGAAACCGGGGGTCGCTGAGCCAGTCATCCGCATACACTGCGTACTGACTCAGATACCTGCTCTGCAGGTAGCCGTTATAGGTGCAGAAGATGAATGCCAACAGGAAGGCGTACAATGGCGTGGGCTTCCCTCCTCGGATCAGAAATGGGAAAACCAAGGTCCTTCAGAGACAAGAAATATATTTTTCTTAAAGCAACAATGATAAAGAATCTAATGTCTGCAATTCTCCTTTAATGTCTTAGATTTTTTTTTTTTTCTTTCTGAGCATGAAGATTTTCTTTATTTTCTTCTTGCAGCAACGATTAGATGTTTCCTTAACTAGAGCCAGTCATCCGCATACACTGCGTACTGACTCAGATACCTGCTCTGCAGGTAGCCGTTATAGGTGCAGAAGATGAATGCCAACAGGAAGGCGTACAATGGCGTGGGCTTCCCTCCTCGGATCAGAAATGGGAAAACCAAGGTCCTTCAGAGACAAGAAATATATTTTTCTTAAAGCAACAATGATAAAGAATCTAATGTCTGCAATTCTCCTTTAATGTCTTAGATTTTTTTTTTTTTCTTTCTGAGCATGAAGATTTTCTTTATTTTCTTCTTGCAGCAACGATTAGATGTTTCCTTAACTGGCTCTTGGGCTTCCCTGGTGGCTCAAACGGTGAAGAATCTACCTGCAATGCAGGAGACCAGGGTTCAATCCCTGGGTCGGGAAGATCCCCTGGAGGAGGGCATAGCAACCCACTCCAGTACTCTTGCCTGGAGAATCCCATGGACAGAGGAGCCTGGCAGGCTACCGTCCATGGGGTTGCAAACAGTGGGACATGACTGAGTGCCTTTCACTTCACTACTGGGTATTCTATTATCTCTAATTGTCCCAGATGTCTTGCAGAACTTTCCAACTAGTGGAGCTCAGTACTGAATTACAGGTGTGCCGGAGCGGTGCTGTCTTAGCCCCCCAGCTGACAGGGCAGGTTCTGGGGGGGCCAGAGCTCCGGAACAGCTATGCCCTCCCAGGGAGTCTTCTTGTCAGGTTATCCCACTATATGCTAAAGACATGTCATGTACCTTGTGTGCTATAATGAGAAACAGATTGAGAAGCTCTGCTCTAAGTGTCTTGGATTTTTAATCTTGATTTTTATATAAAAGACATTCTTAGGAATACTTGCACAGATGTACTACTATATCTGTTGAAAGCAGAATTTCTAGTTAAAGAATTAACTGTGTTTTGATAATGTACACCACTGTGCAAAAATTCAGGGTTCTAGTTATACAGAGTGTGAAACGGATGCACGGAATGAGAGAAAACTGAAGGTTCCCTCCTCCTAACACCAGCGACTCAGTCTGGTCCAAGGTGTTTGAATTTGGGGACCACCATAACATTATCTGTCACCATGGCGATGGCTGTCATCTGCCTATTGCCTCCCAGCTACCTGCACAGTTGACAGAGGACATGGTTAAGACTCAGAGTACTCCAGGCTGCTTAAGGTCATGGGCTAGTGAGTGGCTGAGTTTAAGTATACTTTGGGCACCTGATGCAAAGAGCTGACTCATTGGAAAAGACCCTGATGCTGGGAAAGATTGAGGGTGGAGGAGACGGGGACGACAGAGGACAAGATGGTTGGATGGTATGACTGACTCAGTGGATGTGAGTCTGAGCAAACTCAGGGAGATAGTGAAGGACAGGGAAGCCTGGCGTGCTGCAGTCCATGGGGTCGTAGAGTCAGACATGACTTAATGACTAACAACGTTAGGGTGCTCAGTCGTGTCTGACTCTTTGTGACACCATGGGCTGTAGCCCGCCAGGCTCCTCTGTCCGTGGGATTCTCCAGGCAGGAATACTGGAGTGTGTTGCCATTTCCTTCTCCAGGGGATCTTCCCTTCCCAGGGATCGAACCCTTGTCTTCTGTGCCTCCTGCATTGGCAAGAGGATTCTCTACCACTGCACCAGCTGGGAAGCCCTTAGTGCACATCAGTAGAAGTTTAAAGACAGAAATTAAAAGGATAAGAAGCTAGAAATGTACAAAAAACAAGATGTAAAACTTTATGTTGTGTTTGAATTTTCTCTTTAAAATCAATACATCATATATTTAAAAGGGGTCATCACTACATACCCTTACATAGCCCTTAAGAGGATAATAAGAAATGATTTCAACAGCTTTATGCCAACAAATTTGACAACATGGATGAAGCAGACAAAATTCTTAAAAGACAAAGGTGACCAAAACTGACCAAAGAAGGAAGTGACAACTTTAATCCCTCTATCAAGGGAAAAGAATTCAGATGCAAGGAATTCTAGAAAAGCCAAAACTAGAGTTAGGGGAAGGGATCAGCAGCAAAGAAGCATAGACATATATGGGGACACAACGCCCTATATCTCTGGACGGTGGTGGTGACCACACAGCCTGATCCAATCACCAAAACTGGTCAAGTGAAACTTATTTACGTAAATGACAGCTTAAAACGGGAAAATGTGCACACTTATAGTTTCTATTTTGGCCATTTGCTCCAGGACATGAACGACTGTTAACTGTAACAGCAAAATAACAGTACTGGGATGTCACCTCCTCAAGGCATTCTCTCCCCGACAGCTTCACTCAGCATACTGGGATACTTTCCCAGGAATCACAAGCAGGTTCTCATCTTGTTCAGCCACTTCCCTCAGAGACCTTGTCTAAGTTTAGGGCAAAGCACAAGCTGGACAGGAAGCATCCATCAGGCAATGGCACCACTGGTGGGGCAGCGATTTGCCTGGAAACGACAGTGCTGACAGCTCAGTTCAGCTCAGCCGGACCCTTTGTGACCCCACGGACCGCAGCACGCCAGGCCTCCCTGTCCATCACCAACTCCCAGAGTTTACTCACACTCATGTCCCCTGAGTTGGTGATGCCATCCAGCCCGTCGCCCCCTGTACAAGCCCCTCAAAAAGAACAGGGAGGGACCTTCCTGGTGGCCCAGTGGTAACGACTCCACGTTTCCAACGCAGAGGGGTGCAGGTTTGCTCCCTGGGTGGGTAGCAAGAATCCACACACTGTGTCCCAAGGTACATGTGTGCGCAACTGTGTCCAACTGTTTTTGACGCTCTCTGCAGGCTCCTCTGTCCATGGAATTCTCCAGGCAAGAATGCTGCAGCAGGCAAGAACGCTGCCATTTCCTCCTCAGGGAATCTTCCCAGGGCTCAAACCCACATCTCCTGCATTTGCAGGCACATTCTTTACCACTGAGCCATGGGGGAGGCCCGTGTGCTGTGTGGTACACAAAAAGAACAGCGGTTTCTCTCTGCATCGGGGAACCATGGCTCCTACCTGGGCAGACAGTTGGTACAAGCTGACTGGCACTGGGACGCAGGCTACCTGCAGACACTGACACTGCAAGGCCAGGGCTCGGTCTCAAGTGGGGGTACCGGCACAGGCTCCCTTAAAAACAGGCAGGGGTTCTGAGGTGTCGCGCTCGGGCACTGCTGCCATGGCGCCTTTCTGCTCCTCCCGGATTCTCAGCCAGAGCAGAGGGCCCGTGTTAGAGCCAGAGGAAGAGGCTGATGACAGACCGGTTCCCAGCCTGTCCCCAGGTGCCCAGACTTGAGAAGCACCAGGAATAAGCGATCTCATTTCCCAAGTCAGCTCAGGGGTTCCCAGCCTTGGGAAAGCGGAAAGGGGACAGTACGGTGAGAAAGTTGGGGGGGAGAAAAAAACAACAACAAAAAAACTTCTCGGGAAGCTACGGTCTCAAGGAATTTTCCGGGAGGGGAACTGCAGGACCCAACTGAGAAAGTGTTAGAATTCCAAGTTCGGAGAAACACGGAGGGAAGAAAAGTGAGCAGGAAATAAGGCCGGTGGGGGATACAGGGGTGTGCGCTGGGTTTAGAAACATGCCTGCGGAAATGCAGAGTGCTCAGGTCCTGAGAGTCTGGGATGGCTGACCTGAGCAGAATCCATGCGGAGTTCAACACAGACTAACAGGGATGCGTGATCCGAAAGTGGAGGAAAAAAAACCAGGGAGCTCAGAGTAGAAAAAGCAGGTCCTAAAAAGTGGTTGAGAAGGAAATGGCAACCCACTCCCGTGTTCTTGCCTGGAAAATCCCAGGGATGGCAGAGCCTGGTGGGCTGCCGTCTCTGGGGTCGCACAGAGTCAGACATGACTGAAATGACTTAGCAGCAGCAGGAAAAAGTGGCTGAAGGGGCCTTCCCTGGTGGTCCAATGGTTAAGACTTCACCTTTCCTTGCAGGGGCACAGGTTCTATCCCTTGGTGGGGGACTAAAATCTCGCATGCGGCGAGGTCAGGCCAAAAAAAAAACTACGGTTGAAGGCAAATTTCTAGGCTAGCCGTCACACACCTCTAGATTATAATATGCAGTGCTGAAGGGGCAAGTCTGAGGAAACGCTGCAGAGGTGGAAGACCTCTGTAACTTTCTGTAACTTCCGACAGATTTCTCCTCCTCTGGTTTCCACTTCTGCATGGGCAAACACTGGCTGGGTGTGTGTTAGTTGCTCAGTTGTGTCTGACTCTTTCTGATCCCACGGACTATAGCCCACCAGGCTCCTCTGTCCATGGGATTCTCCAGGCAAGAATACTAGAGTAGGTGGCTATTTCCTGCTCCAGGGGATCTCCCCGACCCAGGGATCAAACCCTGGACTCCTGCATTGCAGGCGACGCTTACCGTCTGAGCTACTGGCTGGCACCCCGTAAAGGTGGAACACAACGCTGCCTCTTGCTTTGCCTTCCTGACCATTCCTCCTGGGTCACTAACGTTCTGTGACACCAATGTGAGTGTGGATCAGGTGTCGGCAAACACAGCCGCCAGGCCAAGTCCAGACCACCACCTGCTTTCTACAGCCTGGGAGCTAAGAACGCTTTTTTACATTTTTCAATAGTGTGTGTGTGTTGGGCGGGGGGCGGTGGGGAATCAAAGGACTGTTCCATGACACATGAAAATTGTACGAAATTCAGACTTCAGTGTCCGTAAATAAAGCTGTGCTGGAGCGCGGCCATGGGCCTCTGTTGGCGTCTCAGCTGGAGGGCGTTCCGTGGGTGTGGCAGGCCCTGCGTGGGGCGCTCTCGTCTCTCTGCACAAAGCTCGCTGCGCTTGGGGCTCTGCCGCTTGGCGCAGGGATCTGCGTGCTCGCCCACCGCGTCAGAGCGAGGAAGGCTGCTGGACTCTTCATGCTTTGACGGTAAGTGGAGTGTGGGCTGTTTTGTTACCGTGTGCTCGTGCGTGCTCTGCTGTGTCCGACTCTGTGCGAACCCATGGACTGTGTAGCCCTGCCAGGCTCCTCTGGCCGTGGGATTCTCCAGGCGAGAATACTGGAGTGGGTTGCCACGACCTCCTCCAGGGGACCTTCCTGACCCAGGGATTGAGCCCTGACTCTTGCATCCTCTGCGTTGGAAGGTGGATTCTTTACCACTGAGCCACCTGGGAAGCCCCTTTGAGAACTCCACCAGCTGGCAAAGCATCCCTGGGGCTCACTGCCAGCAGAGCTGTGGAAGACTCTAACAGAGGCCCCCACTGCCAGGCTTGGCGGTCCTCGCAATATCCCCAACTCGTGGGAAAACAGCGGTCAGAAAAATCAAGAGTTTAAACCAGCACCCCAAGACAGAACTTCTTTTAAAAAATGGATCAAAATGAGGCTACAGTCTCAGGAAGCTACCAAGCAGTTTGTTTTGCTAGCCCAGCAAGGAAACCATGTAGACGGAGGGTGACTCAATTAATTGTAGGGGCCAAAGAAACACATCCGGGGAATATAATCTCGTGTAACATGATCATTAGCTTTTTGGGAAGAAGAGTGGCCTGGGGCGTGAGGACACCAGGAGTGACACTTGACAGGCAAAAATGGAGGCAGAAGGCGGGGCAGGCGGCAGCCTTGGCGCCTGGCAAGCCCACGGGCGTGACTGCGAGGGCCCAGCTGTTTACCCCAGGGGCTGATGCTGAGGCTGGCGTGGCCGAGGGCTCAGGCTCTCTAAACCTGGGGCCCCCAACCCCCAGGGAATGGACCAGGGCTGGTCCACGGCCGCTTAGGAACCGGGCTGCAGAGCAGGAGGTGAACGAGTGACGCGTCATCTGTATTTACAGCTGTTCCCCCGTTAACTCACCTTACAGTCTGAGCTCTATCTCCTGTTAGAGCAGCGGTGCCTTTGCTGCTGCTGCTGCTAAGTCACTTCAGTCGTGTCCGACTCTGTGCGACCCCATAGACAGCAGCCCACCAGGCTCCGCCGTCCCTGGGATTCTCCAGGCAAGAACGCTGGAGTGGGCTGCCATTTCCTTCTCCAATACATCAAAGTGAAAAGTGAAAGTGAAGTCGTGTCCGATTCTTCGTGACCCCATGGACTGCAGCCTTCCAGGCTCCTCCGTCCATGGGATTTCCCAGGCAAGAGTAGTGGAGTGGGGTGCCATCGCCTTCTCCACAGGGGTACCTTTAGATTCTCGTAATAGCTTGACCCCTACTGTACTTGAATCATGCCAAAACCATTCCCACGCTATCATCTCGGTCTGCCAAGAAACTGTCCTTCATGAAACTGGTCCATGATGCTGAAAAGGTTGGGGTAGACTGCTGTATACAGTCTGTGGGGAACAACTAAAGGTGAGGCTGCTTCCAAAGAAGTTGAGCAACCAACTAGCTCAGTACAGTGGGATCTACAGTGGAATCTGCTGAGATGTTGTAAGTCACGATGGTAAAAATGCGTGCAATGGACAAAATACCAGTTACAAAGCTTGTGAAAATTTATGGCCTTTAAAGCTCTCTCTTATACCAGCCTCCCCGGTGGCTCAGACAGTAAAGAATCTATCTGCAGTGTGGGAGACCCGGATTTGACCCCTGGCTTGGGAAGATCCCCTGAAGAAGGGACTGACAACTCACTCCAGTATTCCTGCCTGGAGAATTCCATGGACGGACGAGCCTGGTGGGCTACAGTCCATGGGGTTGCAAAGAGTCGGACACAGTTGGGCAACTAACACTTTCACTTTCCTAGACCAGCAACTTGTGGTTGTCATTGTCCTTTAGTCACTAAGTCGTGTCTGACTCTTCATGGCCCCATGGACTGCAGCCCGCCAGGCTCCTCTGTCCGTGGGATTTCCCAGGCAAGAATACTGGAGTGGGTGGCCATTTCCTTCTCTGGGGGACATTCTCCACCCAGGGATCGATCCCTCACCTGCATTGCTAGTGGATTCTTTACCATGGAGCCTCCAGGGAAGCCTCAAGTTAAATTTTATTCCTCAGCAACAACAAAAAAGAATCCCATTCTTCTCATTACACCTCTATTACCAAAAGTGCATTGAGGTGTTATTATATTTTGAATTCTCTCAACACAATTTCTGTGAACATCTGTTTCCTCTTCAGTTATCAATTCCGACACCAAGGACCTTCCTTTGCCCTTTGGGCCAGAAAGCTGGGCAGACACACCTGGCCCTTTGCAGGGAAGCTCACAGTCCTTAGTCCACATCACAACAGCACATCTAATCTGGACACGTTGCCTGGGTTTTCTTAGAAAGCACTCTTGCCTGTGCTCCCAGCACTTGGGTTTTGGACAGCCACTGTGGTCTGGGGCTGGCCGGTGGCCGGTGGAGACTGCACACACCTGTTCCCCGGCTGATCAGGAAGGGTGCCCTGACCTCTGTGCCTGTGGGAGCCAGTCACAAACAACCTGGGGAGAAGGTTTCTCTCTCTTTGGCCTCACGTGAGATGTCAGGAAAGGGGCCAGGACTGGAGACAGGGCCTTAGGCTGACACAGGCTCTTCTGTTGCTCTCTGTCCTTGGGCTCAGCAGGGCTCAGCAGGGACCCTGAGGTCCACAAAACCAGGAGTCTGGAACACACTGTCCTGAGCAATGCCACTCAGGCCCACAGACCTCCAGCAGGGAGCTGAGATCGTCCTCCCTACCTTCTCCTTCCCCAGAGGCCGGGCACGTCCCTGGGGACCGGCTGCCCTGGTTCACAGGCCGAGGCCCGGGTCTTCAACGGCCAGACACTCAGATGCAACCCGCCTTCCAGAGGGGAGCACCGTGCGCCCTCCCAGCATCTTCTGGGTGGTCTTTGTCCTTCTGGGTTGTTCCTTTTTCCTTGGAAAGTGATGCAGCTGCTGTCGGCAGCGTTTCCCTTTGTCTTGGGCCAAGAGGAACCAGAAAGGGTGGGGAGGGGCAGCCTCTGGACACAGCTTTTCCTGAACCTTCCTCCAGACTTTGGAGGGACAAGAGCAACTCAAAGTTGGTGGTGACCCCAGCTGTTTCTCCGGGGGAAGGTCCAGGCTCAGACAGGAGGGGAGGTGGGCATCTCTGCTCGGCAGACACAGCGCCTGCCAGGAGCCAGGTCTGGGACCCAGGTCCCCTCATTATGGAGCGTGTTTGTGTTCAAATGATCTCACACACTGCCTCGCCCTCACCATTGCCTTTGGGACACGAACAGTACCCCTCCTGGAAAACAGGCAGTAAGTCAGGGACTGAAAATTCCTTAGCACAGAAATCATCTTGAGAAACCATGAAGCGCATCTTTGGAGAAACCAGGGTATAAAGCCATTTCTTCTTCTGCATACACAACCGCCAGGTCCCAATGAGCTGGGAAGAAATCCTGTTTCCTGCATCATCAGGAGGGGTGTGGGATTAAACCTGACACTTCGCTCCTCATTGTTCATTTTCTTTCTGTTTCTTGTCAAGAAAGAATATGGCTTTTCCATAAAGTTGGTGTTTGTAAGGCAATCAGGAACACGGGCGTGCTTGATGACCAGGTAAACCTAAATGTCTGAGATGCTGGAATCTCCTGGTGCTTTGATGGCTCGGGGGCAGTTTGTGGTCTACCTCCTTTTGGGGGCAAGTTTACACATTTAGACAGCAGAAGAGGATTTCTCACAGTTTCTGACAGAATGGTCTCAATAATCCCTAATCGTACACATGCCTTTTTTAACATGTCAGAACCATTACTCTTAACCTAATGAAAAGATGAGGACCAGAGGCTCAGGGGAACATGGTGGAACTCTCTCCTGGGTGATGGTGGAGGGAGACAGCAGGAGGTGGCTGCCTCCATGGCAACATACCCGGTGTGTCAGCCACCGCATCCCGAGGGGTCCGCCAGAAGCAGGACCAGGCAGGGCTGTCTCTGTCTACTTATGCTGCAGCACATTAGGCTTTAGAAGTCATCTTTATTTCTTTATATTTCTACTAAGCTAGTACAGTACTTTGGGGAAGGCAATGACACCCCACTCCAGTACTCTTGCCTGGAAAATCCCATGGACAGAGGAGCCTGGTGGGCTGTGGTCCATGGGGTCACTAAGAGTCAGACACGACTGAGTGACTTCACCTTCACGTATTGGAGAAGGAAATGGCACCCCACTCCAGCATTCTTGCCTGGAGAATCCCAGGGACAGGGGAGCCTGGTGGGCTGCCGTCTATGGGGTCGCAGAGTCGGACATGACTGAAGTGACTTAGCAGCAGTACAATACTTATGTTAATTGACAGAAGTGGGATGTAAGATTTTGTGTGCTTATATATCTGTGTTGCCATCTTGACTGTTTGAGAAAAAATGATCCAAAACTTATAAAAAAAAAAAAAACAGTGAAGGAGGGACTTCCTCGGTGACCCAGTGATTAAGACTTCACTTTCTAATGCAAAGAGTGCAGGTTCAATCCTTGGTCAAGGAACTATGATCCCATATGCCTTGGGGCCAAAAAAACCAAAGCATAAAACAGAAGTGATAGCGTACAAACTCAATACAGACTTAAAATGGTCCATATTTAAAAAAGAAAAAAACAGTGACGGGGACGGGAAAGAGCTATCTCAAAATACTTCAATGTTATCTGAGGGGTGGAATTCAGGGTGGGTTTATTTTTGTTTCCTTGAATTCTTCCACACGTTATATAAGTTTTCTACAAGGAGCATGTGTCTCATTGCAGGTTCTTTTGCACATAATACGTAGCCGTGTATTTTAAGCCCTGATACCTAATACATTCAGAAGAGACCTGATGAGTGACAGGGAGAAATCTGATTTCTTGGCACCTGAAAGACTCAGGCAAAATCAAAGGCAGCAGTGGAGACACAGATACAGAGAACAGAATTACGGACAGGACGGGGGTGGGGCTGGGAGAGGGCGAGGTGCGTGGAGAGAGTAATGTGGATACAAAACAAGTACATGGCCATGTGTCAAATACACAGCCCGTGGGAACCTGCTGTGTGACTCAGGGAACTCAAAACGGGGCTCTGTGACAGCCAAGAGGAGTGGGATGGGGAGAGAGGTGGGAGGGAGGTTCATGGAGGAGGGGACATATGCTACTCACGGCTGATTTATGCTGATGTTTGGTAGAAACCAACACAATATTGTTGAAACCAACAGCTCACTAGAAAGAAAGCTGAGCGCTGAAGAACTGATGCTTTTGAACTGTGGTGTTGGAGAAGACTCTTGACAGCCCCTTGAACTTCAAGGAGATCCAACCAGTCCATTCGAAAGGAGATCAGTCCTGAGTATTCACTGGAAGGACTGATGCTGAAGCTGAAACTCTAATACTTTCGCCACCTGATGCAGAAGAAATGACTCACTGGAAAAGACCCTGATGCTGGGAAAGATTGAAGGCGGGAGGAGAAGGGGACGACAGAGGATGAGATGGCTGGATGGCATCCCCGACTCAATGGACATGAGTTTGGGTAAGCTCCGGGAGTTGGTGATGGACAGGGAAGTGTGGCATGCTGCAGTCCATGGGGTCGCAAGGAGTCAGACATTACTGAAGGACTGAACTGAACTGAGGCTCAGCTGGTAAAGAGTCCACCTGCAACGCAGGAGACCTGGGTTTGATCCCTAGGTTGGGAAGATCCCCCGAGAAGGGAAAGGCTCCAGTATTCTGGCCTGGAGAGTCCACGGGTTGCAAAGAGTCAGAGAGGACTGAGTGACTTAAATTTAAAAAAGATCCCATTGACAGAGGAGCCTGTGGGCTACAGTCCATAGGGTCACAAAGACTCAGACATGACTGAGTGACTAAGCAGGAATGCAAGCACAAGGCATACATAACATGGAAACACAGCAGAAAACTGGAGAACGAGAAGGGCACACCAAATCCTCGGCCTTTGCCTTGTGGAAAATTTTTATGCCAAAGATTAGAGTGGCCGACAGTAAAGTATTCTTTGTGTTTGCAGCCTCACCTTGAAAGGGCAAAGTCCTTGTTTAAGTACATAGCTTTATTGCAGTTTAATCACTATAATCACTAAATTCCTTTCTTTTTACAGAAGGAAAGATAAGCAAAAGGAACTGATCCAAATCTAGAAGGGCTGTAGATTACAGTGATGTCAAATTGTTGAGAAAGAAGTGAAACAATTAATTATTAAAATTAACAACAATTCTCATTTAGACATTTGAAAATGGTTAGATCTGCCATGTCCTAGTAAGTGGATAGGGAGACGCATGCTCAGTCATGTCTGACTTTATGGCCCATGGACCGTAGCCCAGCAGGCTCCTCTGTTCGTGGGATCCTCCAGGCAAGAATGCTGGAGTGGGTTGCCATCTCCTCCCCCAGGGGATCTTCCTGGCCCAGGAACTGAACCTGCGTGTCCAGTACTGTAGGTGGCTTTCCCGCCCCTGAGCCACCGAGGAAGCCCAACATTACCTAAGTTACTGCCAGCTCCCAGACTTGGGCTGGTGACCTCATAGGCTGTCCTGGGAGATGATGTCCAATCGCTTCTATTTCGAGGGTCAAATCATTTGCTGAATGATTGTATTATTTCTTATAGCAAGAAAATGCAACAAGAGTCTTCTCCAACACCCCAGTTCAAAAGCATCAATTCTTCGGTGCTCAGCTTCCTTTACAGCCCAACTCTCACATCCATACACGACTACTGGAAAAACCTAGCTTTGACTAGATGGACCTTTGTTGGCAAAGTCAAGTCTCTGCTTTTTAACATGCTGTCTAGGTTGATCATAACTTTTCTTTCAAGGAACAAGCATCTTTTAAATTCATGGCTGCAGTCACCATCTGCAGTGATTTTGGAGCCCAGAAAAATAAAGTCTCTCACTGTTTCTCCATCTATTTGCCATGAAGTAATGGGATCAGATGCCATAATCTTAGTTTCTGAATGTTGAGTTTTATGCCAACTTTTTCACTCTCCTCAAGAGGCTCTTTAGTTCTTCTTCACTTTCTGCCATAAGGGTGGTGTCATCTGCATATCTGAGGTTATTGATATTTCTCCCAGCAATCTTGATTCCAGCTTGTGCTTCTTCCAGCCTAGCGTTTCTTATGATGTATTCTGCATAGAAGTTAAATAAGCAGGGTGACAATATACAGCCTTGACGTACTCCTTTTCCTATTTGGAACCAGTCTGTTGTTCCATGTCCAGTTCTAACTGTTGCTTCCTGATCTGGGTATAGATTCCTCAGGAGGTAGGTCAGGTATCTGGTATTCCCATCGCTTTAAGAATTTTCCACAGTTTGTTGTGATCCACACAATCAGCTGTGATCCACACTGACTGCTTTGGCGCAGTCAGTAGGGCAGTAGATGTTCTTCTGGAACTCTCTTGCTTTTTCGATGATCCAGTGGATGTTGGCAATTTGATCTCTGGTTCCTCTGACTTTTCTAAATCGAGCTTGAACATCTGGAAGCTCACGGTTCATGTACTATTGAAGCCTTGCTTGGACAATTTTGAGCATTACTTTGCTAGTGTGTAAAATGAGTGCAGTTGTGCAGTAGTTTAAGCATTCTTTGGCATTGCCTTTCTTTGGGATTGGAATGAAAATTAACCTTTTCCAGCCCTGTGGCCACCACTGAGTTTTCCAAATTTGCTAGCACATTGACTGCAGTACTTTCACAGCATCATCTTTTAGGATTTGAAATTCCAGCTCAACTAGCTTTGTTCATAGTGATGTTTCCTAAGGCCACTTGACTTCACATTTCAGGATGTCTGGCTCTAGGTGAGTGATCATACCATCGTGGTTATCTGGGTCATGAAAATCTTTTTTGTATAGTTCTTCTGTGTATTCTTGCCACCTTTTTTTTTAATACCTTCTGCTTCTGTTAGGTCTATGCCATTTCTGTCCTTTATTGTGTCCACCTTTGCATGAAATGTTTCCTTGGTATCTCTAATTTTCTTGAAGAGGTCTCTAGTCTTTCTCATTCTATTGCTTTCCTCTACTTCTTTGCATTGTTCGCTGAGGAAGGCGTTCTCATCTCTCCTTGCTATTCTTTGGAACTCTGCATTCAGATGGGTGTATCTTTCCTTCTCTCCTTTGCCTTTTGCTTCTCTTTTTTTCATAGTTGTTTGTAAGGCCTCCTCAGACAACCATTTTGCCTATTTGCATTTCTTTTTCTTGGGAATGGTCTTGATCACTTCCTCCTGTACAATGTCATGAACCTCTGTCCCTAGTTCCTCAGGCACTCTGTCTATCAGCTCTAACCCTTGGAATCTATTTGTCACTTCCACTGCATAATTTTAAGGGAAAAGCTTGTGCACAACAGGACCCAAGAGAGAGGAACAGTGACCCCACAAGAGACTGACCCAGACTTTCCAGCAGTGGCCTGCTGCAGGGTTGGGGGCACTGAGTGCAGCAGTGCATCATGGGACCTTTTGAAGGAGGTAGCCATTATCTTCATTACCTCCACCATAGTTTGGCTTCAGGTCAAAGAACAGGAAGGGAACACAGCCCCTCCTATCAACAGAAAATTGGATTAAAGATTTACTGAGCATGGCCCTGCCCATCAGAACAAGACCCAGTTTCCCCCTCAGTCCCTCTCTCCCATCAGGAAGCTTCCATCAGCCTCTTATCCTTCTCCATCAGAGGGCAGACAGACTGAAAACCACAATCACAGAAAACTAACCAATCTGCTCACATGGACCACAGCCTTGTCTAACTCAATGAAACTAAGCCATGCCGTGTGGGGCCACCCAAGAGGGACAGGTATGGTGGAGAGTTCTGACAAAACATGGTCCAGTGGAGAAGGGAATGGTAAACCATGAACAGTATGAAAAGCCAAAAAGATAGGACACTGAAAAAGGAACTCCCCAGGTCGGTAGGTGCCCAATATGCTACTGGAGATCAAGGGAGAAATAACTCCAGAAGAAATGAGACAGAGCCAAAGTGGAAAACAACGCCTGGCTGTGGATGTCACTGGCGATAGAAGCAAGGTCCGACGCTGTGCAGAGCGACATCGCATAGGAACTTGGAACGTTAGGTCCCTGAATCAAGGCAAATTGGAAGTGGTCAAACAGGTGATGGCAAGAGTGAATGTCAACATTTTAGGAATCAGCAAATTAAAATGGACTGGAACGGGTGGATTTAACTCAGATGACCATTATATCTACTACTGTGGGCAAGAGTCCTTTAGAAGAAATGGAGTAGCCATCATAGTCAACAAAAGAGTCGGAAATGCAGTACTTGGATGCAATCTCGAAAACGACAGAATGATCTCTGTTCATTTCCAAAGCAAACCATTCAATATCACAGTAATCAAAGTCTATGCCCTGACCAGTAATGCTGAAGAAGTTCAAGTTGAATGGTTCTATGAAGACCTACAAGACCTTCTGGAACTAACACCCCAAAAAGATGTCCTTTTCATTATAGGGAACTGGAATGCAAAAGTAGGAAGTCAAGAAACACCTGGAGTTTAACAGGCAAATTTGGCCTTGGAGTACAGAAGGAAGCAGGGCTAAGGCTAATAGTTTTGCCAAGAGAACACACTGATCATAACAAACACCCTCTTCCAACAACACAATAGAAGACTCTACACACGGACATCACCAGATGGGCAATGCTGAAATCAGACTGACTATATTCTTTGCAGCCAAAGATGGAAAAGCTCTATACAGTCAGCAAAAACAAGACCGGGAGCTGACTGGGGCTCAGATCATGAACTTCTTATTGCCAAATTCAGACTTAAATTGAAGAAAGTAGGGAAAACCACTAGACCATTCAGGTATGACCTATTCAAATCCCTTATGATTATACAGTGGAAGCTGAGTCACAAGGGAAGCCCAAGAATACTGGAGTGGGTAGCCTATCCCTTCTTCAGGAGTTCTTCTCAATCCAGGAATCAAACCCAGGTGTCCTGGGTTGCAGGCAGATTCTTTACCAACTGAGCTATCAGAGAAGTTCATGGGATTATCCAGGTGAGAATCCTAGAACTGGTTGTCATTTCCTTCTCCAAGGGACTTTCCGGACGCAGGGATGAAACGCTTGTCTCCTATGTTGG
Organism: Aepyceros melampus; assembly: GCA_006408695.1. Classification (NCBI taxonomy): domain Eukaryota; kingdom Metazoa; phylum Chordata; class Mammalia; order Artiodactyla; family Bovidae; genus Aepyceros; species Aepyceros melampus. The sequence goes on along the minus strand of SJXQ01000758.1, from coordinate 9,206 downwards.
GAGCCGAGCTCTTTACCACTAGCACCATCTGGGAAGCCCCTTGTGTGCTGACTGTTAGTTGCTCAGTGTCTGACTCTTTGCGACCCCATGGACTGTAGCTCACCAAGCTCCTCTGTCCATGGGATTTCCAAGGCCAGAATACTGGAGTGGGTTCCCATTTCTTTCTCCAGCAGATCTTCCCGACCCAGGGAGTGAACCCAGGTCTTCTGTGTTGCGAGTGAATTCTTAACTGTCTGAGCCACCAGGGAATCCCTGGAAGTCCCTTATGACACATTTTAAAGAGCAGCTGACCAAGGCTCTCCCCGGGTCATTGATGGCTTCCAGCAGGAGGGAAGCTGAACCTCAAGCAGGTGACATGCTTTGAGGTGCTACCATGAGCGATGACAACAGAACCAGGATCCCACAGGGTCACAGGTCTGGCTGCGCACAGGCCTTGCAGTGGGCGTTTCAGAGTCCGCACTTTGGGACTTGGGGGTGGGGCGGGGCCTGTTTGGCCCCCTTCCTCTGTGGCCTCAGGGCAAAGGTGGTAACTGGGGGCCCCAGTGGCAAATAAACAGCTTTGCGCTCCAGTAGGACTTGGGTTTGTGACTACTGTTACACGGAGGGGCTGATGAAGAAATGACACAGTGAGTTGCTCATTGACTCCCAGTGGGAATCAGTGACACAGGCGCCCTGGGTTCGAGTCACACTGAGTCTCTGCTTGGCTTGACAAAAAGCAGAACAGGAGCTAAGACAGGGTTGAGGGCGCCACCCCAGACCCCGGCGTGGAGAGGCTCTGAGCAGACCCGATAACTGAAAGTTGCTCATTTCCAGCACACATGTGCCTGGGGTGAGCAGATGAAAGGTTGCACTCTGCACACAAACAAAACCCAGGGTGATATGACAAGGTGTGGACACTGCCCTCTGGACTCAGAGGCCTGAGATCAACAGCTGACCTCTGTGCTGACCCCATGCAAGGGCCGCTGGCACAATGACATGGTTTGCCATGGATAAAAAAAAAAAATGCCTACAAACATCCTTGTCCATCCCCAGGGGTCAGGGCCTCTGTCTGACAGCTGTCTCTGCCCTCTTCCTAGGCAGGCCTGCCCCGCCATCCCTGGCTCTCCTCCAGAGGTCCTGTTGATTCTACCCTTGTACTTAGCAAAAGTACAAGCGTTTCTCTCATCCTTACCGATGTCTTCAGAGAACCTGCCTCCATCTGCAAGCCCACCAATGAGCACGGCGTCAGTGATCCTCAGACAAGGTGTGCTAAAGGAAGATTCTCAAACAGGCAGGCAGACACCCCTCCCACAGACCACGGGAAGCCCCTGCACCTGGCTCTGGTTCTTCAGGATGCTAATGCTAAACTAGGGCAGGACCCTGCCCCCGCCAGGGTCAGCTCACAACCCAGCCCAGGGCCTCGACAGATGGTCAACAAGTTCTGGAAGGTGCTGCCCACTCGGGCTTGTATCTCCTAAGCACGTATCCCAAGTCCGTGGTTGGTGTTTCTCCCGCTACCAGTCTGACTCAGGTTGGGATTCACACAGCCTCCCTTCTTACTCAGTCTGGGCTGGCCGGCAGAGCCCCAGCAAGGCAGGGGCGACAGACGTCTCCCACAACAGACTGGTTCCAAATAGGAAAAGGAGTATGTTAAGGCTATATAGTGTCACCCTGTTTATTTAATTTATATGCAGAGTACATCATGAGAAATGCTGGACTGGAAGAAGCACAAGCTGGAATCAAGATTGCCAGGAGAAATATCAATAACCTCAGATATGCAGATGACACCACCCTTATGCAGAAATCGAAGAGGAACTAAAAAGCCTCTTGATGAAACTGAGAGAGGAGAGTGAAAAAGTTGGCTTAAAGTTCAACATTCAGAAAATGAAGATCATGGCATCTGGTCCCATCACTTCATGGCAAATAGATGGGGAAACAGTGGAAACAGTGTCAGACTTTATTTTTTGAGGCTCCAAAATCACTGCAGATGGTGACTGCAGCCATGAAATTAAAAGACACTTACTCCTTGGAAGGAAAGTTATGACCAACCTAGATAGCATATTAAAAAGCAGAGACATTACTTTGCCAACAAAAGTCTGTCTAGTCAAGGCTATGGTTTTCCCAGTGGTCATGTATGGATGTGAGAGTTGGACTGTGAAGAAAGCTGAGCACCGAAGAATTGATGCTTTTGAACTGTGGTGTTGGAGAAGACTCTTGAGAGTCCCTTGGACTGCAAGGAGGTCCAGCCAGTCCATCCTAAAGGAGATCAGTCCTGGGTGTTCATTGGAAGGACTGATGCTAAAGCTGAAACTCCAATACTTTGGCCACCTCATGTGAAGAGCTGACTCATTGGAAAAGACCCTGATGATGGGAGGGATTGGGGGCAGGAAGAGAAGGGGATGACAGAGGATGAGATGGCTGGATGGCATCACCGACTCGATGGACATGAGTTTGAGTGAACTCTGGGAGTTGTTGATGGACAGGGAAGCCTGGCGTGCTGCAATTCACGGGGTCGCAAAGAGTCAGACACAACTGAGTGACTGAACTGAACTGAACTGAAGCCTTAACAGCTTTCATAAGCTTTAAATGATACTAATCGGGCTATCAGCCTACTGAATTCTGAGATCATGACGAAAAAGGCAGTGCCACACAACTGCATGGCCCTTGACCTCCTTACAGCATTTCAGGGAGGCACCTGTGCCATAATTCAAACTGAATCCTACGTTTTTATACCTGATGAATTCTCTAATAGAACACATTTGGTGAACCATATGAAAAGTCAGATTTCTGCTTTAAGTGACCCATTCCCTAGTCTTGACGTTTAAAAAAAAAAAAGCTGGTTTGCTGAACTATTTACTTTTAATTCCACTAATGTTATTAACTATACCATTTGCATTTTGCTTGTTTCACAAGATTATTATTTCTTGTATTACCAGGTGTATGACTGAGCCTCCTGAAGCAGCTGATCAAATGTATAGCTCAATATACGATCAATGATTGTAATAGTGTAACTCTAGGTATTTTCATGCAACAAGAGGGAATATTTTCCTGGACCATAACTAGAAGACAGGTGTCCCGACATCTTTGACTGTTAAAATCTAGTCCAGTAATAGCACACTGAGTGGCTTATTAGCAAAAACCTTCTTCAGAACTGGGAACGAGCCTTCCTAGCAAGGCGGGACAAATTGGTTATGAAATGCCCCTCAATGTATGGCTGGATTTATGACCACAAGGGGGCTGTGTCAACTACCAACTGGCACTTAGCAAGATCACTGCTATCTGCCTGCAGCGAAATGGAACCCCAGGCTGCTATAGCTGATGACCTTCAACAACCCCTGAGGGAGTTCGGGGTGGAGTGAGGCACTCTGTGCTCCAGAGAATCTAGAGGGACAGGTCTTTAGCTAGTTGGATGTTTTTAGGGACAGATTTTATGATCTCAATCTTTGCATCTTCTCATATCTAGAGAAAGCACTAAATCCCTTCATGGTGACATCAGATCCTCAAGACTAACAAAAACCTTTTGTAAAATGAGCACTTCATGGCTTTGAACTTCCCCTTCACCGAAACCTTACATATTGACTTTCCCCCACTGCCTCTTTGGAGCAGTCTCTCAGAATTTTCAGAGATGCTGCCTCCTGGGCTACAGTCTTCATTTTGCCCCAAATAAAACTTAACTCACAACTCTCAAGTTGTACATCTCTTTTTAGTCGACAGTGCTCACTGACTTAGGTCAAATGACCGTTGAATAAATTAGCTGCTTGGGTAGAATGGAAGATTTTATCTCTTCTATTTGGAAAACTTGTTGTTTAGTTGCTCAGTCAAGTCTGACTCTTTGCAACCAAGGACTGCCGAACACCAGGCATCCCTGTAATTCACCATCTCCTGGAGTTTGCTCAAGTTGCAAAGTTTGGAAAACTTAAATGTCCCCAAACCACACGGGCTGTGTGTACAGTGACATGAACAACAGTGGGTGGCAGCCTTGCTGTAGAGGTTTCCTCTCTTCCTGAATGAAACTACTGGCCAGGTCTGCTGCTGCTACTTCTAAGTCACTTCAGTCATGTCCGACTCTGTGCGACCTTATAGAAGGCAGCCCACCAGGCTCCCCCATCCCTGGGATTCTCCAGGCAAGAGTACTGGAGTGAAGTGCCATTTCCTTCTCCTACTTCTACTGCCATTGCCTTCTTCTACTGGCCAGGTTTAGGTGCTACAAGTTACCGATCGGCTCCCTGCTTTAAAGTAATGCTCAAAATTCTCCAAGCAAGACTTCTGCAATACGTGAACCATGAACTCCCTGATATTCAAGCTGCTTTTAGAAAAGGCAGAGGAACCAGAGATCAAATTGCCAACATCTGCTGGATCATGGAAAAAGCAAGAGAGTTCCAGAAAAACATCTATTTCTGCTTTTTGGACTATGCTAAAGCCTTTGACTGTGTGGATCACAATAAACTGTGGAAAATTCTGAAAGAGATGGGAATACCAGACCACCTGACCTGCCTCTTGAGAAATCTGTATGCAGGTCAGGAAGCAACAGTTAGACCTGGACATGGCACAACAGACTGGTTCCAAATAGGAAAAGAAGTACGTCAAGGCTGTATATTGTCACCTTGCTTATTTAACTTATATGCAGGGTACATCATGAGAAACGCTGGACTGGAAGAAACACAAGCTGGAATCAAGATTGCTGGGAGAAATATCAATAACCTCAGATATGCAGATGACACCACCCTCATGGCAGAAAGTGAAGAGGAGCTAAAAAGCCTCTTGATGAAAGTGAAAGAGGAGAGTGAAAAAGTTGGCTTAAAGCTCAACATTCAGAAAACGAAGATCATGGCATCTGGTCCCATCACTTCATGGGAAAT
>SJXQ01000757.1:249753-324637 GCA_006408695.1 Aepyceros melampus | reverse complement strand
CCCACCCCGGCCCCGCCCCTCCAGGCCCCGCCCCGGAACGCCCCGTCCGGCGCCGAGGGCGTCTTGGTTGGAAAATTCCGAGCGGCCCTCTGCGCCAGGGGCCGAAGCGGCGGGTAAGGCGCAAGTTACCGTGATCACGGCTGGGATGCTGACGGGGAACCTGCTGACTGAGAACGCGGATGGCATCGTCCCCAGAGAGGCCCGGCCTCACCGCCACCTTTCCGTCTTCCCGCCCCGCCTGGATAGGACGAGGAAGGGCTTTAACGTCCTCTCGCGATATTTCCCACTTGTCGCGAGGCCTGCCCGGGAGCGGGAGGGGGGCGGCAGGCGGGCGTCTCGCGATATCTGCGGTGCCGCGCGCCGTCCCGTCTCGCGGAGTTCCGTGCCGCCGCAGTGACGCGGGGGACGCCGGCGTTTCCGCCCCCCGGCTCGGCGCGGGCTCCGGCTCCGTGGCGTGGGGGCGCCCCAAGTCGCCTCAGTGCCCCCGCTCTGCCTCTTCTCCAGGCGGGAGCGCCGGGGCGGGCGCCAGGCCCTCCTCCATGGGGCTTTCCCGACCCGGGGGCCGCACCTGCGGGCCTGCGCTGCAGGCAGACGGCTCCCCGCTGAGCCCCCGCCCCCGGCAGCGGGGAGGACTGGGGGCGTCCCGCCCTCACTGCTCAACTCCCGGGGCCAGGCTTCGCAGTGGGTGTCGCTCGGTAGTGCCCTGGCCTCCGGGAGACAGGAAGGACCCGGACCCCGGCTCGCAGAGGGCACTGACTTGGACCCTGGAGGACCAAAGCTCCGGGGAGAGCGACCTGCGTAGTCTCAAAGTGAACTTCCGTCTGGGTCCTTCTCTCAGCTGGCTTCAGTCGAGCTCCACAGAAGGAGGGGGCGTGAAGCGAAACTCGCTCAGTCGTGTTCGACTCTGCCACCCCTTTAACCAGCCTGCCAGGCTCCTCTGTCCATGGGGTTCTCCAGGCGAGAATACTGGGCAGCCATACCCTTCTCCAGGGGACCTTCCCTACCCAGGGACCGAACCCAGGCTCCCGCATTGCAGGCCCCAGTCTGAGCCACGAGGGAAGCAGAAAATCCTGTGCTGACCTATTAAGTCCTCAGCCACTCGGTGGGGTGGACGCTGGGGACTCAGTTTACAGTGAGAAAACCGAGACTGCAATCACCCTCCCCAGAGTAGTGCCGCGGATTCAACGCCTGACTCGCCAAATAGAACCTAGTCCCTGAGTGCATTTCAGGCCAGTGCTCTGACTTGAGATGCCTGCTGTTCGGGTCTGAGGGCAGATCTGGCTCTTCTCTCGGAGCTGGAGCTGGAGCTGTGGGGTGAGGGCCAGCAAGGCTGTGACTGTCCATCCTCGCATGTGTCCATGTGAGGGTTCTGTCAGGAGATGGGGCTCTGGGAATAAGAATCTGCTGTCCTGCAGTGACCACTCTTTCTCTGATGCTGGATGTTTCATACTCAGTGTTTACTCCCCTGACCTGTCAGGGAGATGGTTTGGAAAAATCAAAGACATCAAACACAGTATTTCAGCTTTCTGATGATGGTTTCTTCTGCTAGGGCATAGAGATCAGGCTCTAGGCTTCCTGCCAGTGCTGGCTTCAGCAGCATCACTTGAGAAAGGCAGAGGCAGCGTGATTGACAGTGTCTGAGGCAGGCCGGCCTTGTGCCTTTAGCAGCTCCTGCTCACTCTGATTCCCCAACAACCTGCCCCAGGAAGTGACCGTGTCAGCTCTCTGGTCTTCTGTCCCCTCAGGGTGCCAGCTGCCTTCAGAGCAGCCACAGGTGAGTTTCTCTAGAGTCTAGAACCGGTGGAGAAGGCATGTGTGTGTCAACTGAAAAATAATGTACAGCCTGAAAGCTGAGAATGGTGTTTTATTTGGCAGACCAAACTGAGAACTTAAGCACAGATTAAGTTTCAACCTCTCAGAGGGCTCTGAAGGACTGCTCCCTAGAGGTGTGGGAAGAGCCAAGATATAGAGGTGTTTTTCCACAAAGGCCAGGTAGTCAGAACATCAAAAGACTGCTATTAATTAAAGAAAACCAGACGTTGCACTCAGTGAGTTTAGCCCCTTTCTACGGATGGGAAGACAGAAGAGTGGGGCCACTGACGGCACCCCTGCGATGTGCGCTTCAGCTCCCTGGGCCCGGGGCCCTGGGCTCTCACCCTGAGTCTGCCCGGGGCCCCTTCGGATGTCCGGCATCACCCTTTCCTCCTGCTTCGGCTCATGCAGGGGTGAGGAGGGGAGGGTGGATGGCCAGCAGGGATCAGGAGCCAGAGGCCCCGCTCAGGGCGACCTCCTCACACCAGCTTCCAGGGGCTGTTAGTGGCTTGCAAGTTACCACATTCGCGTGTGCTCAGTTAACGTTCCTTCAGTTACTGCTTTAAGATCTTGTTATTGCAAGAAGCATGACATTTTTGTTATCACAATGATTAGACTTGCTAAATCTCAGTGAATTTTAAGGAATAAGAATTTTCATAATGCATTGTCTAATGTCACATGTCCTCTGACACTGGGGCTTCTCTGCAGAGGGAACCACCTGGCGTGTCAGCCTGCCCTTTCCTGATAGACATGGATCTTCCCGAAACCTCAGTTCACTGCATTTTACTCTCTACACCTCTGTCCATCTGACCACATACGTGCTTGCACGTCGGTGTCCATCTCTCTCTGTCTCTCTGTCTCCTTCAAGGGCCCATTTAGGCAGAATCTCCTTGCTGTTCCCACAGGGAAAGCAACAGCGTGTTTTCAACCCCACAGTTGTCAGGAGACAACTGTGTCAGCAAACAAATGTCTGGAAATAAAGGATACGGGCAGATTCACTGTGTGAGTTGAGAGAAACTCTGCAGGCGGCGCTCAAAGGCCTCTTCCTTCCCTTTAGCTGTCACTGTGTGACGCTTCTGCCTCACAGGCCCACAGATGAAGCCCTGTCCCTCAAAAGACACAGAACTGGCTACTTTCTCGGTCTTTGAATTAAACCAATTAATGTTTCATTGGTAAAAAGACAGAATGAAAATGGAAATGCCACATTCCTTTGCTCCTGAAGATGCTGCTCCAAGTCTGCTCGGTTCTGAACTGCAGATACTCTGTCCTCCCTGGAGACTGCTAAAATGACAAGTGTCAAAAAACAAACACAGCAAAACCCTTATATGAAATGTAACAATCCATAAATCTACTCCAAATTGTGTATGATAGTTTACGCAGTGTTTTTGTTAAACAGTCTTTTGTTAATCATCTGTTGCTTTCCAGTGGCTGATGTAGAGAGTGTTTTTACTTTTTTATCATGTGATATTTTATTTACAAAACGTTGAACATAAATGAGTGTTAATATTCACTTTTTCCACTACAGTCTGAAACTGAGCAGCTCAGACCTGAGAAGGTTAAGAGTTTGTCTTTCTCTTGATTTTAAAATTACTCTGTCCCATATGACTTATGAGAACATACTTTTATTTTCTTTGTTGTCTATAACTTTACACTGAAATCTATCTCATCACTTTAAGAGTCCAGCCCATCCTGATACTATCTCCTGCACACAGCCACAGACATGTTTATAAAAATTGATGCATTAAACTGTTTTATGGAAGCTTTACCTGCAGCAATAACCTTAAATCACACCTTCCCTTCCTGCCAGAGTGCAATGACTTTCTTCTTCTGTGTCACAGGAGCCGCATTCCCCACACCCTCTGTTTATTCTAAGGGAGGAACCAAGCTGTTTTTCCCTCTCTAGTCTGTTATATCTTAATTTGTAATGGAAGTCAAATTACTTCTGCAACAGTAATACCTATTTCATTGACATACTTTCTTCTCACTGAGTAGTAGATGTGAACTGAGGTTTAGGTATCTACTTTACATTCACGTAGACATAAAAGGAAGGTTAATTAGAATTTTGTCAGATCTTCCCTCTTGTCAGGCCCAGTCTTCTAATGTAATTCCCATTTTTCTCTTGGAAATCTGTCACAAAAATTTACCCATTTTTATAGATTCTTATTCTTACCATTTTCTAGCACCATCAGAGGGTGGAAGGGTAGACTCCAGGGGCTCTGGCATCTGAATTGCTTAACGTCATTAATCACCAGGGAAATGCAAATCAAAGTCACGACGGCCATCACCTCGTGCCTCCTAGGATGGCGATCGTAAAAGCAAAGCTGAGTGTGAGCAAGAGTGTGGGGAGTGGGGAGAAGCAGCCGTGCGCTCAGCAGGGGCGTGAATGCCACCGTGGGCAACAGCATGGCGGTTCTTCAAGCAAGTTAAACAGCCACCAGGCGAGCCGCCGCCCCACAGGGGACGGGCATCGGAAAGGGTTAGAGTCAAGAGGTTGAGGAGATGCCTGGGCACCGCGCTTCGTTCACGGCAGCGTCATTCGCGGCAGCTAAGACACGGCAACGCTGGCGACGTTCGTCCGTGGCCGAGTGACCGGGAGCACGTGATGGTACACACGGTGGAGCGTGACTCGGCCTGGAAGGAGGCGCTGCTGCTGTTCGGACAGCCTGGACGGACTGGAGACACTGTGTTAAGGGGCGTGAGCCCGCACAGCACGAGTCCCCTCCTGCGAGGAGACACTTGGAGTCGTCAGAAGCTGAGCATGGGTGCTGGCGGCCTGGGCCTGAGGGTCAGGGTCCAGAGAGGGAGGTCCAGGGTTAAATACCAGCGTTGCAGGTAAGCTGTGGAGACCCGCTGTACAGCAGAAACTGTACAAAGGGTGGGTCTCATGTGCTGCGGTCCCACCACAACACACAACAGCAGGAACACCACCACCGTGTACTTGAAATGCTAATCTCGGTGTCACTGATGCCATGAGCGCTGGTGACTAAGCAGCTGAACTCGAGCTGGCTGGTGTCAACTGGTGTAACCACTGTGGGAAACTGCCATTTACCTTAGAATCTGGGTGTCCACACATCACAAAATTTAGCATTTCTACTACAGTTACACAGCCTACAGAAATGCATGCATAGGTGCCTGTGTTTTTGCCAGTTTTATTTATAACTGACTCACATTGTAAAGAACTTCCCTGGTGGCTCAGACAGTAAAGCGTCTGCCTACAATGTGGGAGACCCGGGTTCGATCCCTGGGTTGGGAAGATCTCCTGGAGGAGGAAATGGCAACCCACTCCAGTACTCGTGCCGGAGAATCCCATGGACACAGGAGCCTGGTAGGCTACAGTCCACGGGGTAGCTAAGAATCGGACACGACTGAGCGACTTCACTTTCTACTTTCTTTCACATTGTAAAAACATCAATGGACAGGCCCCCCGGCTCTGTGGGGTGAGGCTTCACGCTCCCCAGCCTGAAGCGGCACCAGGCCATAGCATCTCCGGGCGCATGTCTGGGCCCAGTCTCCTCATGAACAAGGACACGATCCTGCTGGATAAGGCCCAGCTGGCCCAGGGTGGCCTCGCCTTGACTGGTCACATCGGCAGGGACCCCAGGCCCCAGCAGGCCTTCCCGAGGGCCCGTGCTGTGGCCTCGCACCACCATGGCCCAGGGCATCTCAGCACCGGGGAGGCGGTCAGTGCAGCGCAGGCGCGGGTGCCCACCAGCATGGCAGCAGGAGGTGTCGCTCCCCCACTGAGGAGCTGCACGTGAGTCTCGGTATCTGAGGAACTGCCCCTCCTATTGCCGTGACCTCTGCTCATCTTCCAGGGACCAGCTCTGGGCAGTTGGTCCCCTCACAGCCTGCCCCAGCTCCCTCCTCACCCCAGCCCGCGGCCTCCTGGTCCAGAGGTGGCACCCAACCCTGGTGGCCCTGCCCACTGGCCCCTGGGGGCCTGCAGGGTCCTCTTCTCCTTCTCTGTCTTCACCTTTGGTAATTAAAGTCAGTTTTTTTCATCCCATGCAGAAAATATGAATTCTTTACAATTTTCTTTTCCATTACTGTTATAGATTAACTCCTTCAAGCCACCAGATTTTCACTTTTCCATACTTACTGAGAAGGCACTTGAGCTGAAGTGACAAGTACCTTCTGAACTCAGTCACACCCAACAGCTCTCTCTCCACTGTGAAGAGCCTTTGAATGTGTGCGAGTCTTTCACTAGGAAGAAATTTATAAATTGATACTAAACTTCCTTTAAGGCACTCTAGATAATGAGACGAACACCACGTTTGCTGTGCCAGGGATTCAGTCCCTGGAGTGCTATTTACGAATCACAGCTGAATCTTATCACGGGAAAACAGATTTAGTTTTCAAACACTTAGTTTTGAGAAGCATCTGAAATTCAAAATGCACCAAACCTTCAAATGCTTTTGAAGGAGGTTGTCTGCTGAAAAGCTAAAGATTGAGCTCTTTAACTTCAGGCTCCAGGGCAGGCCGCCTGCTGGGGGAGCCAGTAAGACTTGAACACCCGGAAACCCCCCGGGCCCTTCCGCCGTGAGCATCTTGAAGACCTGGGCTGGTTACAGAAATAATTGTCTTTGGTGTTGCCCAAAGCACTTTAGCGCTTCCCTGGTGGCTCAGCTGGTAAAGAATCTGCCCGCAATGCGGGAGACCTGAGTTCGATTCCTGGGTTAGGAAGATTCCCTGGAGAAGGGAAAGGCTACCCCCTCCAGTATTCTGGCCTGGAGAATTCCATGGACCGTATAGTCCATGAGATCACAAAGAGTCGGACACGACTGAGAGACTTTCAGTTCAGTTCAAAGCACTTTAAAAGGCTAGTGTGACATTTTCATTCCTAACCATAAAAACAATATAAAATAAACTTTATGAAATTATGATGAAAACATATAACCTAAATCTATTACATACCTGATAATGAAGCAATGAATCAATCACAGTTAAGGGTGTTGCTGCTGCTGCTGCTGCCGAGTCGCTTCAGTCGTGTCCGACTCTGTGCGACCCCATAGACGGCAGCCCACCAGGCTCCCCCGTCCATGGGATTCTCCAGGCAAGAGTACTGGAGTGGGGAGCCATTGCCTTCTCCAGGGTGTTTGTGCACGTGCATTTAAATACTTGTAATTAATAAATATACACACAGAGGCCCCTGCAGCAGCCCCTGTCCGCTGGCCTCCGTTAAAGCTCTCTGTCCTCGGTCACGGGCTCTCAGATTACTGAGAAACAGTGGAGGAGATGCCACAGGCTCAGCTCTTGGTTTAGGGTCTTAACACAGGATTTGATCTGACCTGGCTTTGAATCTCGTTCCTGCAATTTAGGAATGCATATTATCCTGGACCAATACAGGGTTCTCTGAGGATGAGCGTCCTTGCCACAGTGGTCGCCCACTGGAGTTCCCATGGGTGTTAAATGTATGCACACACGCAGCACCCACACATGCCCCACGCGTGACCAGCTCATTAGCCACACTGTGCTGGCGCCTGCATCAGGCCATTTAACCTGATGCCATTCCTGGTAGTAACCTGCCCAATTCCTGGCAGTTTTTCAGATGTGTTGCTCAAGAAACTCCAGATATAATTTAGCTTCGATGCTTGCCCATCTCATGCTGTGGCCATGCAAACAAGGAGTCTTGTGCTGTCTGCTGTTTGAAGGAGACACACGCATCTTTTTAAATTTCAAGATGAGTGGAGTCTCGCTAAAATGTAACTGTTGTTGACGCTAGTTTCTGTGCACATCACGTGACTTCACTAAGCAGCTGTTGTGGAATGACCACCGCTTTTGAATATCAACTTACCCGCAACTGGTCCCTAAATGTTGACCACGTTCAGTTGCTTAACTTTGATCTGATGTGTTTCTTTGTAGACTTTGCTTTGTGTATGTCTCAGTCTCATCTTTGTGAAACACTAGATGACTGGCTTGGAAACTCTTTATCCCAACAGTATTTTGTGTAATTTACTAGCTAGTGAGCATCCCGGACAAATGTTGAAGAATCTGCAAAGTCACTCCAGCTCCACCAGGGCTTTCTAACCGTCCCCCTCCCTCCACCGTCCAACAGCCACTCACTCCAGCTCCACCAGGGCTTTCTAACCGTCCCCCTCCCTCCACCATCCAACAGCCGCTCTTCATTGCTTTCTAGACCAAGATCAACATTCCTTCTCCAGCTCCCGAAGCTTCCTCTCGTGTGGCTTCACTCTTGCTCCTCCCCTTCCTGTGTCCTTTGCTCCCTTCCTCACTAGTGTCTGTCCTCCTGCCCCGAGAGGACAGGAGCCCCCAGCCTGCTTCTCAGTTTGCAGTCACATTAAGCAAAACTGATAAATTCAACCTGCTTTCTCTCTTAAAGCAATGGTCCCCAACCCCCAGGCCGATCAGCCAACACCTGTCCATGGCCTGTTAGGGGCTGGATCCACAGCAGGAAACGAGCGGTGTCTACGTGGACAAGCTTCGTCTGTATTTACAGCCACTCGCCATTGCTTGCATCACCACCTGAGCCCCGCCTCCTGTCAGACCACTGGCGGCATCAGATATCCATGGGAGCACAGACCCTATGTGGACTGTGCATGTGAGGGTCCAGGCTGCGAGCTCCTTATGAGAATCACCCTGAAACCATCCCCCCAACCCCCTACCCCCATCCATGGAAAAGTTGTCTTCCACAAAACCAGTCCCTGGTGCCAAAAAGGCTGGGACCCGCGGCCTTAAAGCATCAAATGCCAGCGCTGGACGAGGTCAGGGCCCTGCGTGTGCTCGGTCACCCTTCATCTGAGCCTCTCAGTCCATGGAATTTTCCAGGCAAGAGTACTGGAGTGGTTTGCCATTTCCTTCTCCCAGGTATCTTCCCAACCCAGGGATCGAACCCAGGTCTCCCGCACTGCAGGCAGACAGACGCTTTACCGTCTGAGCCACCAGGGAAGCCTTCAGTAATTTCAAAGGGAACAACAAAATTGTATAAACAGCATGTAACACAAAGGAATAAAGGATTTCCCTTTGATCGTCTGTATTTTCCTTTCAACTTAGCCATCTTTTTCTCACTTTAACTATTCCTGTCTTAATAACAGCAGGAGTGAACCAGCCCCGTTCATTACTCACAGTGATGTCAGGTTCCCTGAGCATCACCAGGGATCTTTGCTGAAACCTGGAGAGAGCGTGCATTACCGAGTGTGGCCACTAGGTGGACACCTGCCCTCTTTCCTCTTGCTCCTGCAGGTCTGTGTTCAGCTCAGTTCAGTTCAGTTGTCGCTCAGCCTTGTCTGGCTGCGACCCCAGGCCTCCCTGACCATCACCGACTCCCAGAGTTTGCTAAAACTCATGTCCACTGAGTCGGTGATGCCATCCAACCATCTCACCCTCTGTTGTCCCCGTCTCCTCCTGCCTTCAGTCTTTCCCAGCATCGGGTCTTTTCCAATGAGTCAGTTCTTCACATCAGGGGGCCATAGAGTTGGAGCTTCAGCATCAGTCCTTCCAATGAATATTCAGGACTGATGTCCTTTAGGATGGACTGGTTGGATCTCCTTGCAGTCCAAGGGACTCTCAAGAGTCTTCTCCAATAAAGATAAAGTAATAAGTTACCTCTGGTGGCTCAGACGTAAAGCGTCCGCGTCCAGTGCAGGAGACCTGGGTTTGATCCCTGACTCGGGAAGATCCCCTGGAGAAGGAAATGGCAACCCAGTCCAGGACTGCCACAGTTCAAAAGCATCGGTTCTTCGGTGCTCAGCCTCAATCGGAGTCCTGTTCTGGCTTCTGCATCTCTTTTTCCTCTCTGTTCTTGGAAAGGGGAATTTCTATAACACTTTCATTATCCATTTAGTCATGCTTGAAACTGTGCCTTCCTTTAACCCCAAGGCCAGAGTATTATTCAAATGGGCCCCGTTGATAAAAATATTAGGCGTCTGTTAAGTTACCACCGCTCAGTCCCAGCGCCTGGGCTGCCGAGCTGGGTCTGCGCGGGGGGCTGAAGGCCGAGCCAGGCGGCGGGGCGCTGACGCACCGCCTCGCGGGCGTGCTTGACGCCTTTCATAAATAGCCCTGGTCTGGGAAGGGCATCTGGAAGTCATCACCCCAGGTACTTGCTCCAGGTCAGTGCTGTTTAGAAGCAGCTCAAAGCTGTTTCAGGCAGGAATCCTCTCTCAGTTCAGTTCAGGCGCTCAGTCGTGTCCGACTCTGCGACCCCATGGACGGCAGCACGCCAGGCCTCCCTGTCCATCACCAGCTCCCGGAGTCCACCCAGACTCCTCCGTCGAGTCGGTGATGCCACCCAGCCCTCTCATCCTCTGTCGTCCCCTTCTCGTGCCCTCAGTCTTTCAGCCCCACCCCCAGGCGTGAAAAGGGACCGCGTGTGCGGTCAGCGTGGAGCAGGAGCCGACTGGAGACAGAGGCCCGCCCGGTCCTGCTGGACCCCTAAGGACTCGCCCACGGGGTCCCCGCAGCTCCCAGGACGGGGCGGGGGGTGGGCTCCGCGGGGCCAAGCCAGGGCCACGTGAACGGGGGGCGCTTCCTGCCTTTCCGGCGTTCCCCCCACCTCCTCCTGGAGCGAAGCCCCAGCGCCGGCGGAGGGCGGCCGCGTTTCCCTGGGGAAGAGCTGTTCTCGGAACTGAACGCGAAAGGAAAGGGGGAGCTGCCCAGAGAGAGGACGGGCCTCGCCGCAGGCCGGGCAGCAGGCTTCGGGGAGCCTGCCGGGTGAGCACCTTCCCGCCCCTTGTCCTCGTGAGCGCGCCAGCGTCCCCCACGACGCCAGACGGGCGCTGGCTCCCCGTGCAGCGCACGGGGCCAGACGGAGCCGGGGCGGGAGGCGGTGCGCGGGCGGCAGCTGCGGGCTGCGCAGGGCCTGAGCCGCGGGGAAGCTTCCAGAGCGTCCAGCCGTCTCCAGAGGGGCCCCGAAGAGCAGCCCGAGCTTTCAGCCGCCGCCCGTGCAGCTCCGCGGGGGCCGCGCGCCTCCCCGCCTCCTGGGAGAGGCAGGGCCGTCTGCTCTCCGCCGGAGGGCAGGTCTGGTCGGGAAACGGCGCAGGGTGGGAGCGGGGAGCGGGGCGCGCCTCTCGGCAGCACGGCTCGCTGAGGCCCGCGGACCTGGAGCCTCCCAAGGGGCCCCCCGGGGCTCTGCTGCCCAGTGGGCGCTCGGCCGCCTCCCCTCGCTTCGCGCCCAGCGCGGTGCCAAGCCAGGGCCACGTGAACGGGGGGCGCTTCCTGCCTTTCCGGCGTTCCCCCCACCTCCTCCTGGAGCGAAGCCCCAGCGCCGGCGGAGGGCGGCCGCGTTTCCCTGGGGAAGAGCTGTTCTCGGAACTGAACGCGAAAGGAAAGGGGGAGCTGCCCAGAGAGAGGACGGGCCTCGCCGCAGGCCGGGCAGCAGGCTTCGGGGAGCCTGCCGGGTGAGCACCTTCCCGCCCCTTGTCCTCGTGAGCGCGCCAGCGTCCCCCACGACGCCAGACGGGCGCTGGCTCCCCGTGCAGCGCACGGGGCCAGACGGAGCCGGGGCGGGAGGCGGTGCGCGGGCGGCAGCTGCGGGCTGCGCAGGGCCTGAGCCGCGGGGAAGCTTCCAGAGCGTCCAGCCGTCTCCAGAGGGGCCCCGAAGAGCAGCCCGAGCTTTCAGCCGCCGCCCGTGCAGCTCCGCGGGGGCCGCGCGCCTCCCCGCCTCCTGGGAGAGGCAGGGCCGTCTGCTCTCCGCCGGAGGGCAGGTCTGGTCGGGAAACGGCGCAGGGTGGGAGCGGGGAGCGGGGCGCGCCTCTCGGCAGCACGGCTCGCTGAGGCCCGCGGACCTGGAGCCTCCCAAGGGGCCCCCCGGGGCTCTGCTGCCCAGTGGGCGCTCGGCCGCCTCCCCTCGCTTCGCGCCCAGCGCGGTCTCGTTCTGGACTCGCCTGACCCGAGGCCTCGTCCCGGTGGAGTAGCCACGCGCGTCGCCCTCGGAACCGGTCACGGGCCGGCGGCGCCCCTGGGCCGGCGGCCTGGGCCCCTGCCCTGCCCGCGGGCGGCGGGGTCCCGGGCGCGTCTCCCGGCGCAGCGCCCGCAGCGGAGTCCAGAGCGCGCCGCGCTCAGCTAGCGACCCGCCTTCCAGCCGCTCCTCCAGCGCCCGCGCTGAGCTCCTCCTCCTCCTCACATCCTTTTCCTTTTTCTTAAATGTGAGAAGCAGCTTCTGGGGGCAGCGGGTCAACTGGTATCTTTCGCCATTAACTTTTGTTCATTTTGAAAATGAGAAGGATGGACTTGAAGATAATATTTAAGTTTTTATTTCTGTTCTGGGGTCTTCTACAACGCAGCTGAAAACAGGATAATCTTTCCAACTCAGTAGAATATGAGGAAAGCATTAAGAGAAGTGACTTTTATTTGAAGAAAATGATTGGAAGTCTAACAAAACATAGAAAACACTCAAAGAAAATGGGATGCGATGGAAACGTGACTTGTAACGCTGCTTGGAGAGCGGCCATGCGCTTTTCAGGTCCCTTGGCCCCTTGGGAACAGGTAGGATTTGCCAAGAGTGTCTACAGCCCTGACTTACACCAGAAAAGTTCAACCCGGAAGGAAGCTCCTGTGCCTGCCCCATGGGGCCCGTGTACAGCCCAGAGCACTGGAGTTCTCTGATGCTTGATGAAAATGCATCCTTTTTGCTTTTAACATTGACATTAGGTCCTGGTATATACCCATTTACAGTCACTGCTGATGTGATTCACGTGTCCAGAGAGCTGAGCTGTGGAGAGAAGCCTGGCGAAAGGAAAGCACCTTATTGTGCTGTTTACTAATTCTCATAAATTACTCAGCTGGTTGGAATTCCAGGGGTTGGGGAGGGGATTCTGGGATGCTGGAGCCACGCTCCTGGGCTGGTCCAGGCGCCTGTGCAGTTTGCAAATGTTCTCTGAGCCTGGGAACGTGCACCTTTCTGAATAATGCTCTCACTTANAACCAGTAATGCTGAAGAAGCTGAAGTTGAACGGTTTTATGAAGACCTACAAGATCTTTTAGAAATAACACCCGAAAAAGATGTCCTTTTTACTATAGGGGACTGGAATGCAAAAGTAGGAAGTCAAGAAACACCTGGAGTAACAGGCAAATTTGGCCTTGGAATGCAGAATGAAGCAATCCTCCCAACCCCTCCCATATTCCTCCACAGGGGCTTTCTCCTTACATAGCAACATGATTAATGCACCACCTTCTACCTGTCTTGTTTTTGTTTCCTTAGTTGGCAGAAATGTGTTACCTGGGCATTAGGGCCCTGGCTGGGTTTAGTAGTTCAAGAATTCTTTTGCTCTTCACTCACTAAAAATCAGTCATTTTTAGAGTCAGTCTCCACATAGTTTTAAGCCATAAGAGGTTTAAGTACTTTGAGTGCACGGGAGGAAACATTCAATAGCTAAAGAAAGAAAACCAGCTTTCCTCAAAGTTGAGAAGTGCTAGGTGCTATCTGTATTTGATGTTGAAAATGAAATTGGTTATAACATTATGCTTTTATTGTGTATATTTTTGACCTATCAAATTGCATGCTTTTTTGGCTGCAGGGGTTTTACAGCAGGCTTTCTGCCTCTTTAGCTTCTCACAATGCCCAGTACTTATAAGATCTAGGTGGGAATGTAAAGTGTCAGGGAAAATCTTGCCTATATAGGTCCTGAAGAGAAGGAAACAGATTTTTTTTTTATCATTTCTAAATTTAGACAGAAAGTTTGGAAATATTTCTAAGGTGTGGTGTGCATTACCTTACTTTTTTAGTAAAATCTGCTCTCTGCAAAAATTACTTGTGCAGTAAAATTATAAATTATTTGGTGGTTCAAAATGATCATTTTAAACACCGATTATTATATAGTATTATAACATGGTAAGGAGTCCAAGCTGTTGGGTTTAAGTTCTTCAGTTTGTATCTACATATAGATCTTCATGAAGTAAGAAAAAAAATTTATTTGCTCTGCAAATTTTAAGTGCCTGTGAGTAAAGAGGCAGGCAAATAAATGCTTTCAAAGTTAATATAGCACTGCCATGGTGGCTCAGACAGTAAACAATCCACCTAGAATGCAGGAGACCTGGGTTCAATCCTGGGTTGGGAAGATCCCCTGGAGAAGGGCATGACAACTCACTCCAGTATTCTTCCCTGGAGAATCCCCTTGGATAGAGGAGCCTGGCAGCCTGCAGTCCATGGGTTGCAGAGTCAGATACGACTGAGCAAATAGGCACATAGCACAAGTTAATACAGCACAATCACAAGTCAAAGAATTTTTTGATAACTGTTTTCTCTTTTTTCTTTAGGATATTTCCTGGTTTGATGATAAAGAAAACACCACAGGAGCCTTGACAACAATATTAGCCATAGATATAGCACAAATCCAAGGAGTATGTATATTGCTTTTATTTTTAATGGTGTATGTTTGTGTTACACATGAGTGCATGTACACATATGTGTCTTTGCATATATGTGAGCTATGCTGAGATGACCCACATCCTTAAGGAGACCAGGTAAGTCTCAGGGCTAACTGGGAGCTCTCAATGAAAGATATAAGCCTTTCAGTTCTGGACATTTTTAACTAAAAATCAAGGGCATTTAGGACACATAATAGGATAACCAGAGGACTACAGAAAATACCAAGAATGAGTTAGACCAAAAAGCTCAGAATTAGATAGTAATATAAGATAAAGTAACAAAATTAAAACACACAAATAACTTGGAAGTTTTAAAAGAAGAAAGTTTAATTTTTCTTTCCCCCCAGAAAATAAAATCTCATTTAAATAATATGTAACAAGTTAAATTCATGTGTATCTGGAAATGGTTCTGTGCTGTTGTTATACAGATCAAGTTAAAGAGTTATGTGTAATCATGACTGGTCACAATAGGTGTAAATAAAATGTACGCTGATGCACAATATTCAAAATCAATGACAGAATGACTAGCATAATGTATGTCAAAGTGACGCTTAAATAAGTATGGGGAGTAGGATAGTATAGAAGAGATAAAAAGTAATTTATTACCTTTCTTCCAGTTATTTTAATAAAATTAATCTTTTATTACAAGTGGAGTTTCAACCACGATTGAGAAAAGAAATGTAAAACAAAAATTTTCCATTTGAATTTAAGTGAGGTAAAGTTTTTGATCTCTTTGTTAAAATAAGAATTCTATCAGAGTTATAAGCTTTCCTTTTTCCTTATGCATGTGGAGAAAAGGAAAGTCAATGATGTACCTCTGAAGGACAGAAAAATCTTAACAGTTTTTGATTGTTGTCGTTATTGTTTAGAAATACTGAAATGTTGATTACAGCATTGCTATCAGAGCAACAAACTGTCAACTAAAACAGCTCTTCAAAATTGTATTTTCTTTTGGAAGCTATTTCCACAAGACATGGCCACTATTCTATTTTTTGTAACTTTTGCAAAATCTCTTTTTCAATATATACATTCAAGGAAACAGATTTTTAATACTAGAGAATAGAGCAAGTTGCTTACAATTATAAACATTCACGTGCTTTTGTATTGGTTTAGAAAACTAATTTTATGATGTAGAAAGACCTAAAGAGGAAAGGGGGCATCATCTTCCTGAAACTCTTTTTTATAATTTTTAAAACAAGGCTCTAAATTTCATTGGATAGCATTTAAATTTTAAAGTAAGGCTGAGAAGCTGGATTTTACTGATATAAATGGGAAAAAAATGATGGATAGAATTTCACTTAGTCATTAAGGAATGAGGATAGCAATAATCCTCCATAGCACAATAGAATTAGATGAATGACAAAATCTGTATTTAGAAATTCAAGGGTTCACTAAATTTGGCAGAAATATCAGTCTCTATAATTCCATTTGGACCTCCATTCTACAAAACTTTTTTTTTCCTTTGCTGTGTGAATGTTTTTCTCTTACTATCTATCATCATTCAGATCTTTTAAGAATTCAGTGAAGTAGGTGTTCTTACTACCAGCTATACTTTATAAGTGGAGAAGGCAATGGCACCCCACTCCAGTACTCTTGCCTGGAAAATCCCGTGGGTGGATGAGCCTGCTAGGCTGCAGTCCATGGGGTCGCTAAGAGTCGGACACGACTGAGCGACTTCACTTTTACTTCTCACTTTCATGCATTGGAGAAGGAAATGGCAACCAGTCCAGTGTTCTTGCCTGGAGAATCCCAGGGACGGGGGAGCCTGGTGGGCTACCGTCTATGGGGTCGCACAGAGTCGGACACGACTGAAGCGACTTAGCAGCAGCAGCAGCAGCATACTTTATAAGTAAGACATTTCTTTTAGTAAGTATTTACTTGAATGAAAAGAACAAACTGGTACTAAAGACCAACATTGCTTTCCTAAAATCTCTTAGTTGTGTCAAATGATAATGTTGTCTCTTATCAAGATAAATTAATGAGAATATTTGTCAGTGTGGTTCCTTCTAAGCGTCTGACTAATACCATTTGATCATTTGAAAATTTCCTGTTGCAGTTAGTAAATGTTGACCTCATGATAACTTCTGGGCAAGTCAAATCATTTTCATTGAATAAGAAGTAGTAGCTAAAGACTAAATGGCTGGAATACCAATGACTCATTTAAAGTTGCAGAATTTGAAAAGCAAAGCAACCAAAGAAGGATACCAAGAATGAGACTGTGTCTGGTGCTGCTGCTGCTAAGTCGCTTCAGTCATGTCCAACTCTGTACGACCCCATGGACTGCAGCCTACCAGGCTCCTCTGCCCATGGGATTTTCCAAGCAAGAGTACTGGAGTGGGTTGCCATTGCCTTCTCCGGAGACTGTGTCTACTAGCATATAATTCACATAAGCCCTTGCTTTTCCATATATAGGTAGAATCATATCTAACTTGAATGGATTCTCTTTCTATCAAAGGAAGAATTATTTCCAAATCCCATTTGACCAGTATTTCTTTTCTCACAAAGACACACCACACTAGAGATTAATCAGAAAACAATAATTCAGGGTCACATTTCCTAACATATCAACTTAAGGAAGATATATTTCCATCTCAATTTCTTCATCATGCAATTTCAGTCACATGTTACTTTTATCAAATGTAATATGGTGAATGTTCATGAACTACCCCTTAATAACAATAAATATTATTATGAAACCCTTACTAATGACCAAAAGTCTAAGCTCTGGGTCATTTTTAAATGTCTGATACTCTGAGAATCTTGAGAAAAACATGTTAGTGAACTAAGGTCATAGGGCAAAATGATTCCTGAAACAGTTGATTGAATACAACCAATTTAACTGGCATTATTTCAGCCCAAGGTAATGGCTTACTGCTAGTACAGCTGTCACAGACTACTTTCTGTGTAAAATGTAGTTTTATTGAAGGTATAGAGCCATTTAAAATTCTTTGGGAGACTGAATTTCACAGAATTACAAGGTACTATTTCTGTATGCTTTAGCAACTCCTCTTCATCAACCAGAAGTCTTACCTCCCTTTTGTCCTTAAGAAAGCCACAATGTGCACTTGATATACCACTGACAGACACAATGTTAGTTCCAAGAATTCTCCTCATTAGAACTATACTTACATTGCCCCCCAAGAAATAAAAATTTCATTTATTAATTCCAAGAGCCCAATGATTTGATTAGGTAGAGCTTGGCTATCATTGCCTAGACAATGGTGACCTCACTTCTTGATTAAATTTTTTGACATGGGAAGAATATAAAACAGCTTAACATTACTTAACGATTCGAACAATGTGAGTAGGCACTGAAATCACTTTACCACAGTATAATGTTGGTGTATAATTGCTGCTTGCCTTACAATTTTAGGTTGAATTCATTGAGACATTATCAAGTCTACAGCAAAATTTAATATAATGGTTCAAGGTGGTTCTTCTTATAAAGAAAAATTTCAATCTCAGTCCTGAACTCAATACTCCATATTAAAACTTTACTGCTGCTAAACCCACAAACTGTTGGGAAGACAAATCAAGAAATTCAACTTCTGCTTTTGACCAAAAAAATAAGAGAAAGCTATAGGGACAAATGGACTTCACTGAGCATACTGGTCCAATAATGTGTAATTAGTTCAGTTCAGTTGCTCAGTCGTGTCTCACTCTGCAACCCCATGATCGCAGTACACCAGGCCTCCTTGTCCATCACCAACTCCTGGAGCTCACTCAAACTCACGTCCATCGAGTCAGTGATGCCATCCAGCCATTCATCCTCTGTTGTCCCTTTCTTCTCCTGCCCCCAATCTCTCCCAAGCATCAGAGTCCTTTCCAATGAGTCAATTCTTCGCATGAGGTGGTCAAAGTACTGGAGTTTCAGCTTTAGCATCATTCCTTCCAAAGAACACCCAGGACTGATCTTCTTTAGAATGGACTGGTTGGATCTCCTTGCAGCCCAAGGGACTCTCAAGAGTCTTCTCCAACACCACAGTTCAAAAGCATCAATTCTTCGGTACTCAGCCTTCTTCACAGTCCAACTCTCACATCTATACATAACTACAGGAAAAACCATAGCCTTGACTAGACAGACCTTAATTGGCAAAGTAATGTCTCTGCTTTTGAATATGCTATCTAGGTTGCTCATAACTTTTCTTCCAAGGAGTAAGCATCTTTTAATTTCATGGCTGCAGTCACCATCTGCAGTGATTTTGGAGCCCCAAAAACAAAGTCTGACACTGTTTCCACTGTTTCCCCATCTATTTCCCATGAAGTGATGGGACCAGATGCCATGATCTTTGTTTTCTGAATGTTGAGCTTTAAGCCAACTTTTTCACTCTCCTCTTTCACTTTCATCAAGAGGCTCTTTAGTTCTTCTTCACTTTCTGCCTTAAGGGTGGTGTCATCTGCATATCTGAGGTTATTGATATTCCTCCCAGCAATCTTGATTCCAGCTTGTGTTTCTTCCAGCCCAGTGTTTCTCATGATGTACTCTCCATAGAAGTTAAATAAGCAGGGTGACAGTATACAGCCTTGAACGTACTCCTTTTCCTATTTGGAACCAGTCTGTTGTTCCATGTCCAGTTCTAACTCTTGCTTCCTGACCTGCATATAGGTTTCTCAAGAGGCAGGTCAGGTGGTCTGGTATTCCCATCTCTTTCAGTAAATTCATTTATTTTCCACAAAATACTTTATTAATGAATAATATGAATACAATGAATAACAACAAGCCTTAAACACCTTCATTTTCACAAACTTTATAAATTTGTCCAACTAAACCTTTTTTTTTTTCCTCTCAAATATTTTTGCCACCATCAGTTGTAGTACATCTTAGCAGGTTACACATCAGGTTGTACTCATCTAGGTTTTTGTCTCAACTTCTTTGAAAATATTCTCAACTGTAGTTGTTGCATACAGATTATCCATAGCAGCTAATTTTTCAGTCACTTCAAACTTGACATTGACTCATGAAAAAAAAACAACAATTAAGCAGTATACTATTTAGATCAATCCATCAAGAGCCAGGGAAACCACTCAAAATTACCTACCTTGATTTTCAATTGATCATTGCTATTTCTGTTGTTCTCAACTTTTTGAGCAATAGTTTTCATATCATCTGATATAAGTTTATGCTCTCTGAACACATTTCTTCCACTACTGCAATCAAACATGATTTAATTAACTCACTATCTGTGACTTTCTTTACTTAGCTAATAAATGAGCTGCTCAGAAACTTAGTTAGATTCAGACCCATTTTCAGTTTTTAGTTTTATGAATAAATTGTTAAGATGTGTTATTCCATTTTAATTTTCTAATTTTTATAAATGTTACTTTCCTGTGAATTTGGAATTTTATGATGAGTGCTGTCTCCTAATGTTGACGTGTTCTGTTTATTTTTAGAACTATACAGTATCATAGCATGATAAACACAACACTGTGGCATCTAATTAGAACACAAAGTAATCCACAGCCTATTGTGCCTTAAAACTAGACATCTCAAAGTCCGCTTTTCTCTTCTTGTCTTTAGATGATGGATATCAATGGTAATTTTAAAAATTTGAATAAAATACCATAGTACAGCAACACACATGGCACTCAACATGCTGCCAAATTACAGCTGCCTCCCACTGAGCAGCAGTACAAAGTGAGGAGAGGGGCAAATAAGGTTTCTCTAGCAATGCCTCAACTTCCATCAATTTAGTGCTAAGATAGCCGTAGACAATAGGTAAACAAAGAGACATGGCTGTGTTTCAATAAAACTTTGTTTATGGACACTGACATTTTCATTTGTAGAAATTTGACGTGGGTCTTTTTCATTTATCCTCCTTAACTCTTAACTTTTTGAGTGTATGCTATACAATTATAATAACTTTTAAGGCCATTATCTGCTAAATCTAACATTTCTGTCAGTTCTAAGTCAGTTTCAATTTATTGACTTTTATGCTCATTAAGGGTCCTTTTTTGCTGCTTTTTGGCATACTTGATAATTTTTTACTAGACACCACATGTTGTGAATATAAATTTTTAGGTGCTGAATATTTTTCTATTTCTATAAATACTCTTGTCTTGTTCTAGGATGCAGTTAAATTACCTGAAAACAGTTTGATCTTTGTGAGGGGGGTCTTGATTTTAAGATTTATTAAGCAAGACTGGAATCAACTTCTGAGGAAAGACATTGAACAATGCTGGGTGAATAATGAGGTTTTCCGGTCAGGCTGGTATGACCAAACACTATTTCTAGCCTTCACACATGCATTGTTCAATTGAATACTCAAGGGGGACCCTTTCTGGATATTTAGATTTCTTTCTGTATACCTTTAGTGTTCTGTATTGCAAACTCTAGCTTCCTTGGACTCTCCAAACTCTCAGCTTTGTCTATTCCACTTAGTCAGTCTGGTGGGCTCAGTCTTAGCGGTCTTAGAGTTCACCCTTTCTATTCTACAGCCTTGAAGCTCCTTCAAGGCGTAAGCTGGGGCAGTCATAGGGCTCACCTTGTTTGTTTCCCATTTCCCTTGGTTGCCTTAGGTCTAGTATCTTGAAACTTACTGTTTCATATATTTTATCTATTTTTTATTTGTTTCAGCTGAAAGGACAAATTCATTCCTTCTGATCATGTTCAGTTTAGTTCAGTTCAGTCGCTCAGTCGTGTCCGACTCTTTGCAACCCCATGAATTCGCAGCACGCCAGGCCTCCCTGTCCATCACCAACTCCCAGAGTTCACTCAGACTCATATCCATCAAGTCAGTGATGCCATCCAGCCATCTCATCCTCTGTTTTCCCCTTCTCCTCCTGCCTCCAATCCCTCCCAGCATCAGAGTCTTTTTCAATGAGTCAACTCTTACATGAGGTGGCCAAAGTACTGGAGTTTCAGCTTTAGCATCATTCCTTCCAAAGAAATCCCAGGGCTGATCTCCTTCAGAATGGACTGGTTGGATCTCCTTGCAGTCCAAGGGACTCTTAAGAGTCTTCTCCAACACCACAGTTCAAAAGCATCAATTCTTCAGCGCTCAGCCTTCTTCACAGTCCAACTCTCACATCCATACATGACCACAGGAAAAACCATAGCCTTGACTAGACGGACCTTAGTCGGCAAAATAATGTCTCTGTTCATGTTAGCCAGGAGCAGAAATCCTGCCATATGGAATTTTATTTCTACAATTACATACTGAGTTTACTTCCATTTATTTTCTTATGGTAGCCGTTTTCTGAAATTTTCTTATCAAAGTTGTATTCCCCACATTTAGCACAGTACCTTGAACATAGTAGATACTCCATAATGGTTATCTGCAGAACTATTTAATTATGACTTTCTGCTTTTAATTTTCAAGGAAAAATTCTATTTTTCTGCACATTGATAAAGAATCTAAAGTTTAATGAAATTTCTTCTGATTTCCAGTTCTAAATTCTTTCCAGAATTACACTATTACTCTAGGCTTTAAAGGCAATTTTTTATTTTCCTTTAGTTCTTGTAGTATTTTTCAAGGCTGAATTTTTTTAATTCTTCCTGGAATAAGAAAAATATATTTGGATCCTTCTTATCCTACTACCATCACCAAAATGCAGGGATTGTGGCCTGTCCGTGGCTGCATTGACTGAATATTTCAATAAGTTTCTGGTAGCTTAAACTAAAATGCCACGTAGAAATGTATATGATCTTACTTTCAAGAAGCAGATTAGTACAAAAGTGGATAACTCACGCTTGTTGAATAAACAAGGATATGCAAGTACAAATCAGTTTACAGAAAGTTCTTATGTTCTAAACAAAAAGTTCAAACATAAGACTGTTACATCAAAAATTTGGCAGGTTTACACTTGAATGTTTTTAGACATAAGGTTGGTATGCATAGTGTATAGCCTAATTTCAGTGACTCTCAAATGTTCATTTACTGTGGCATCTACAGTTCATTTACTGTACTTCTCTCTTTCCAGCACATTGCATAATTTTATACACAAAAGCTACAATCCTCAGCATACTTTCTGTCTTTCCTCTTCTGGTTTTCTACCTCTTTACTTCCTTTTGATCTTCTGTCAAGGATTTTAATTTTTAAAGAAAATAGGATAAAAACAGAGGAAGGTAGTGAAGAAAAGAACTACATTATGGCCACCTAATAGGAAATATCCAAACAGAAAAGAATAACTGTCCACTGGATATACTTCATACTTTTGTTAATATAGATATAATGCTAAGAACTGTCATCTGAAAAAGGAAAAGTCATTGACTTCAAACTAAGAAACTACAAAGTGGAAATTAATGAATGTATAAAGGCCTACAAAACATAGCTATCAAGTAATTTCTTACTAATACATAGATAAATTTTATATTAAAAGAATATCTTATTCTTAACAAAGCCTCATTGTAATTTTTTAAAATATTTCTATTTTATAGAAAAATATAGAGAGTTTATGTGGCTGTAGGGGCATTCCACGGAGAAGGCAATGGCACCCCACTCCAGTACTCTTGCCTGGAAAATCCCATGGATGGAGGAGCCTGGAAGGCTGCAGTCCATGGGGTTGCTGAGAGTCAGACACGACTGAGCAACTTCACTTTCACTTTTCACTTTGACTTTTCACTTTCATGCATTGGAGAAGGAAATGGCAACCCACTCCAGTGTTCTTGCCTGGAAAATCCCATGGGCAGAGGAGCCTGGTGGGCCGCAGTCCATGGGGTTGCGAAGAATCGGACACAACTGAGAGACTCCACTTTCACTTTTCACTTTCATGCATTGGAGAAGGAAATGGCAACCCACTCCAGTGTTCTTGCCTGGAGAATCCCAGGGACGGGGGAGCCGGGTGGGCTGCCGTCTATGGGGTCGCACAGAGTCAGACACGATTGAAGCGACTTAGCAGCAGCAACAGCAGCCCGGGCATTCCATAGTTAATTTGAATGGGGGTGGGACCTTCAACATTACAAGTGCTTAAGTTCCACAGCCTCTTCATCCAACTATATGATCTATATAACTCTGAAACTCATGGTGAGGGTGGGAGGAAAGGAGCAAGTTGACAGTATATTAGTTTGCCAGGTTGCTGTAATCAAGTACCACAGTCTGAGTGACTTAAACAACAGGAATTTATTTCCTCATGGCTCTAGAGGTTAAAAGCCCAGGATCAAAATGTTGGCACGGTTGGTTTCATTCTGCATCCTCTCACCTTGACTTACATATAGTTTTCTTCTTGTGTTTTTCCTCCATGCAAACATGTTCACACTGAAATTTCCTTTTTTTTTTAAATAAGGAAACCAATCATATTTGATTAGGGTTCACCCTCAAAAACCTTGTTTTAACTTAATCACCTCTTTAAGGACCTTATCTCCAAATGCAGCCACATTCTGAAGAACTGGGAGTCAGGATCTCAAAATATGAATTTGGGTGGGAGGTACAGGACAATTCAGCCATAATATACACATCATATATCTCTGCATCATCCAGAACCCTCAAGAGATAGAGTGTGCGTAAGTATTAAGTACCAAATGATGTTCTTATTTCAACCTCATAGATTAGAGTCAGTCTGTAATAAATACCCTAAGGCATATTTAAAATACGTTACCTGTCTGTCTGTCTGAATTTTCAGTATTTAGTGGTTTGTTTGATGTTTGCTATTGTTATTTGTTTTTACTTTGGGACGTTTTCTTTGATTGTTCAGTGAAAAATGGGAAAATAGTGAATCATCATGAAATGCAGTCTTGAAACTAAAACCACAAAAAATTTTTTAGTTGTAAATCAGAGCCCTGTCTGATAGCTCAGTTGGTAAAGAATTTGCCTGCAGTGTAAGAGACCCCAGTTCGATTCCTGGGTCAGGAAGAGCCCCTGGAGAAGGGAATGGCTACCCACTCCAGTATTCTGGCCTGAAGAATTCCATGGACTGTATAGTCCATGGGGTTGCAAAGAGTTGGACACAGCTGGGCAACTTTTACTTCATAGAGCCCTGTGGGGAAAGAAGATTTTTCATTAATGTTATTTTAATGATGATATTAAATGGGGGGCATACACCAGTGAATAGTAATATCATTTTTTAGAGAAGCAATTTGACAATATCTATGAAGAATATAATTCCAGGCTAGGAATTTAATATCAGGAAATAAAAGATGAGCACAAAGATTTTGCACAAAGACACTCATTATGACTTTGTTTTTAGTAGTGAAAAATTGGAAGCAATTTACTAAAATATTTTTGAAGACTATTTAATGACCCATGAAAAAACTTGCAGTATAATATAAAGGGATAAAAGCAGAATACAATGCTGACCTTATACACACAATAATCCTAATCTGAATGTGTATGTATTTATGTCTGGAAGGATGTCATTTTAAACATTATTTAGACCTCTTCCAATGATCATGTTTTCATGATCAGAGCAAAACATATGTTCTAAAATGTGAATTGATATCTCAGTTGATTGTAGCTATGTTTCTAGGTAAATAGAGTTTTCCTTTTTTCATCCCAGTATAAATGAGCTTAAAATTTCAAGACATGTAGTTCTCATAAAACAGTGATGAAGATGTTTCTACCTATTTTAAGTTTTTTCCCTAAATTTCTTTTATGTTATCTTATACCACAATGTTTCCAACTCCTTTTCTATCTTGATGTTGCCTCTGTAGAACTTTGCTGAGTGAGATTGTTATAAAGTGCTGAAAAGGGAAGATATTATATACAAAGGATATACTTCAGTGAATATTCTCATTCAATTCAACACTACTATAGTACAGTAGCGTATCAGCCCTTTTTCAGTGTAAGAGGAAGGGGCAGGACTGGGTTTTGGAGACCACATATGGTGAGTTTGTCATTCATATGAGGCACCAGCCTCATGCAGGAAAGCAAAGCCAGAGCATGCAGAGGGGAGGTTATGCATCCTGGGCAGAGACAGGGGTCATGATAGTAGATTGGTCATGATCTGCATGATAACAGAGAGACTGATCATGAAACTTTATTAAAAAAATGGAAGCTAGGTTTCTTACTACTGAAGAAGTGGCTAACAAATATTAGAAGGGAGAAAGCCAGAAATAATAACCTTGTGTTTTTTTAATTGGAACTGGATGTATTGATATAAACCCATGGATATTAAGAAATGTAAAGAGAGAAATAAATATAGATTTCAATATGTGCATGCATCTACACACATATACACACACACACTCTCCCATTATATCCACTAACATTCCACTGATAATGAACACAACTAGCACTATATATTGACTTCTAAATAACATCCTCTACTAACAGGAACTGAGACTCCTTGAAGAAATGACAAATTTAAGGTGTAGGGCCTAGAAAATATTTTTGTATCAGAAAGCAATAATATATCCAAAGAATAATAGGAACAATTCAAAGGACAATAATATTGGACATAGGCATACAAATAAAACATAGTGATCCCATAGTAAAGGACATTTTTAAACTCTAAATATTATTTAATCTCTAAATGGACTTCTCTGGTGTTTTAGATGATTAAGAATCTGTAATGGCTACCTACTCCAATATTCTTACCTGTAGAATTCCATGGATAGAGGAGTCTGGCAGGCTACAGTCTATGGGATCACAACCAGACACAACTGAGGGACTAAAAAAAAATCTCTAATTATTGGGTTGACCCAAAAGTTCATTTGGGTTTTCTATAAGATGTTATGGAATACATTCAAAATAAAAATCTACATATAAATCCAAAAAAACACCTTATTTTGCAAGAAACTATCATAGCAATTCTTATAAACTTAAAATTGACTGGATTTTCCCCAATTTATGTCTGATTATAGGCAACAGGTTCAAGGGTTGGTGTCTTAACACAAAATGCAATTAATATGGGACTTTCAGTTATCATTTCCTTCATATACGGATGGGAGATGACACTGTTGATTTTGAGTATTGCTCCAGTACTTGCTCTCACAGGAATGATTGAAACAGCAGCAATAACTGGATTTGCCAACAAGGATAAGCATGAACTTATGCGTGCTGGAAAGTAAAATAAAGACCATTGCTACCATCATAACATTTTAAGAGAAAATCAATAAGAGATTCCATATTTAACATTAACTTCCTTTCTTAAGAATCTGTAAAGTGGTGTATATGCATTGAAATCCATATAAATCAGTTTAGGACGGGTATAGATATGTCATAGCAATAGGGGGGCACTTAAATTAGAGCATGGGCTATGAAGTCAAATTGGTTGAATTAGAATTCAGATTCTATCACTAACAAATGTGTGATATGAGCAAGTTATATCAACATCTCTGGACTTCAATTTCTTCCTTTGTAAAGTAGAAATAAAATAATATCCACTTATAGATATTCATGAGTATTATAGAAAACAGTCTTATTAGGTATATGCAATAGTATCTGGAAGGCAGTAAGCACTCAATAATGTCAGTCATTATTACTGTTAGCAAATTGCGGGGGAATTTGTTAACATTGTGATTACCCACACTCTAATTGTTGAATAATTAAATTTCTTGAATAATTATGGGTGTTTCATTTTTCAAAATAAAGAGGAAATATAATATTTACTAAATGCAAGGCAAGGTACTGCTATTGGGAGTGCCTAAAACAAAACTTTATACTGATCAAAATGAACAATGTATTTACCTAGAAAATGCTTTGCCATATATAACTTTCTTCCCTAGTACCTCAGTCAGTATGCAAGAGACCAGGGTTCAACCTGGGATGGGAAGATCCCTTGGAGAAGGAAATGGCAACCCACTTCACTGTTCTTGCCTGGAAAATCTCATGGACAGAGGAGCCTTGCAGGCTACAGTCCATGAGGTTGCAAGGGTCGGACATGACTTAGCAACTAAACCCACATGTAACTTTCCCAAGATCAGTCATATGCATAACAATCATCATTGTAGTAGAGATTTAGGGAAATATTGGAAATGTCATACCATAATATCTAAGAATTGAAAGAGATGTCATTTGATCCAGCCACTCACCCAAAGTAGGAATCTCTTACGTAACATCCCTGTTGAGTGTCTATCCATCTTCTATCTCCCTTTTCTGCAGTTGCAGGTGGTATATTACTTTCCCAGGCTGTTGCCTACCCCTTAGATGATAGTCAACTTTTTTGTTTGTTTGCTGATGGGGACCTTCTATCCTTCTCGGTTTTCATCTCAGCAGAGGGCCGAAACCTGTTTCTCATGACTTTAGGAAGCTGCATCATGTAATGTCAAGTTTTCTCTTGGCCATCCAGCCCAAGATATAGTACTAAAGATTTATATCAAAGCTGGTGAACATGCCTGGGTATGAAAATGATTTTCATATCCTTATGGTCTGAATCACAGTGACTGTATCATATTAGATATAGATCACATATTAGATATAGATAATGATCTAATATATCATATTATAGTATATTAAATATATTAGACCTGTATCTAATATGATACAGTCACCTATTCACGAATAGGGAGCCAATGAAGCACAAGACTCAAATAAATCTGGTTGTCATGACCCTTGGACCTTTCTACCTTTCCTGCACTAGATAAGGACCTTTAGAATGTCTACTTGAGCAAAAAAACTGAACTGTTTAGCATGTATTTGCCTCTGAGGGCTGAAATTTTGTTCAGCCCTACATGTGTTTGCAAATTATCACTACTTCCAAGTTAATCTGGCCCTAATTAATTGTATTTTATTCATCTTAATTTTTATGTCATGGTGGTGGTGATTTAGTCACTAAGTCGTGTCTGACTCTTGCGACCCCATGGATTATAGCCTGTCAGGCTCCTCTATCCATGGGATTCTCCAGGCAAGAATATTGGAGTGGGTTGCCATTTCCTTCTCCAGGGTATCTTCCCAACCCAGGAATCAAACCCAGGTCTCCTGCACTGCAGGCAGATTCGTTACTAACTGAGCTATGAGGGAACATGTCATGAGCTTTAGTTATAAATGAAAAATCTTTGATTTTTTTCCTTTTTGCATTATTAATCTCAGACTATACAATTAATAATTCCAATCAAATAGGCAACGTGTCCTTTTCCTACTGGCTTTTTAATCTGTCACTTTATCAAACACAAAACTTAGAATATGGACCAGTAAGAATATGGTCCTTCTTTGGTTGCATGTATAGATTTGGACAAATCATCAAATGTTTTATTTTTCAGATTTAAAATGACCATATTAGTTTAAAAAAATAAAGATTATTTTCTAAGGCTCTCTTATTAGTCCTTTCTCCCTTGTGAAAAGTGAACCCAAAATTTTGTGTTCACTTCTCTTTATTTTCTTCAAGATTTCAGCATTCTTATCCATTTTCCTTATGTACCACAAAATATTACAAATGGAGGTTTCTTTGAGTTTCTTTTGAAATTACAAGACTTTAGAGCAGAATCCAGGTGTCCTGACCATGGTCTAGATATCCAATTCTCTCCCATAACCCAAGTTCCCCTTCCAATAACCTGGAGTGTCTACCTAGGTCTTCATCTGTCCACAGTCCACTCTGTCAGTCTCGAAACAGACTGTGAAAGCAGGAAATTTATCTTTCAGGTCAACATGTGTTCTCATGTCCAAATTATTCAAAGCCAAAAGGCTCCTCCATTTTTGATATCTTTTCTTTTTGAAAACTATGTAACTATGAAGAAGCATTAATATAATTAAACTAAATATCATTTTTAAGGGATATCTCTGGCAATCCAGTGGTTAAAAATCCATGCTTTGTTGCAGGGAGCACAGCTTCGATCTCTGGTTGGAGAACTAAGATCCTATGTGTTGTGTGGTGCAGCAAATAACTGAATAAATAAATATCCTTTTAAGGTTACAGAAATCAAAATGAAAAATAGCCATAAAATATCTTATACAGAATTGAAAAGCCACACTCCATGTTACTTTATGGCAGTGTTCCTAAGTCCTTGGGTTGCTATTTCTGTGCTAGAATGAAATAATTATTTATTTGATTCTCTCTCTGCCTTTTTCTTGAATTAGCTCATAATTCATAAGACAGCTCCTTTGCATAGTTACATATGGATATAATGTTCACTAATATTTGATCCCTCTGCTTATGGAACTAGTCTAAATAGAAATTCAATGAAGACTTAAAGAAGCTAAATTTAGATCAGTGGACTAAATCTTTTCAAAAGGAATTTTCCTTGAGTGTATTATCCTGATATATTACTTTCTTAAGAATCTTGTTTTGTCCATGGGATTGCAAAAAGAGTCAAGACACAACTTAGCAACTAAACAACAACAATCTTATTTTGGGGAAAGAAGAAAAAGAAGCTAAGAAAACTCATCAGAAAAACTTATTGACTTGATGTACTTAACATGTCTTCAGTGTGACTATACTTCACAATCAGAAGTTTGCTGCTGCTAAGTCGCTTCAGTCGTGTCCGACTCTGTGCAACCCCATAGACGGCAGCCCACCAGGCTCCCCCGTCCCTGGGATTCTCCAGGCAAGAACACTGGAGTGGGTTGCCATTTCCTTCTCCAGTGCATGAAAGTGAGAAGTAAAAGTGAAGTTGCTCAGTCGTGTCTGACTCTTAGCGACCCCATGGACTGCAGCCCACCAGGCTCCTCCGCCCATGGGATTTTCCAGGCAAGAGTACTGGAGTGGGGTGCCATTGCCCTAAGTTTAACCACTACTAATTTTATTTCTCTTTTATTATCTTGTTTTATAAGATAGCAACTGAAGCTGTGGAGAATATACGTACTATAATGTCATTAACAAGAGAAAAAGCCTTTGAGCAAATGTATGAGGAGACTCTTCAGACTCAGCACAGGTGATCGTAGATTCAAACTGACTGAATTAACTATAGTTTGTTCCTATAAAGGCAGTACTCCCGGGTGACTGCAGTGGTTTGCCTGCCAATTCATTTGCTCTGGAATCATTCCTAATAATGGCATATCAGAATTTCTCACATAAGTCCACCAAGAGGAGACTAGAAAGAGGCGTTGAGAGTAAGCACATTTAGAAAATATGTTTTAGGTCCTCTC
The DNA here is from genome assembly GCA_006408695.1 of Aepyceros melampus. Lineage (NCBI taxonomy): Eukaryota > Metazoa > Chordata > Mammalia > Artiodactyla > Bovidae > Aepyceros > Aepyceros melampus. Next base: position 294,605 of record SJXQ01000757.1, on the reverse strand, counting down.
ACATTGCCATGAAGTGTAACTGGGTGAGCATTTTATTATTTCCATCAAACAAGGTTGAGGAAATAACATATTTAAGAAAGAAAATAATATTGCTTAGCCCTTTATATTGAATTCTAAAATAGTTCACATTTAAAATATATATATATATACACATCAAATGTGATCACTTCTTTTAATTTTAAACTACCCCTCCTTACTTTATCAGAAAGATAGCTTTGTATTCTTTCATACTCATGCTTCTTTGATTAGTACTGCCCTTTAATTTCCATCATTTATTCTCTTAGTGCAAGATTAGGATAGAAAATATTTTTAAGCCAAATCTCTTTAACTCTTTCATTAGGTCTTCTTTAACAGACTTTGCCCATTCATTTGAAAATACATAGAGTCAGTTTTGTTACATCGAACTATAGAGCCAATAGCTATAGAGAAAAATCATCATTTCAGTTGTTTTCTCTGTAATAATTACTAGTAGTTAAAAAGGTAAATTCTTCTTTTAATTCTTAGAAAAAATTCTCTAAAATTCTAAATAATAGCGTATCTTGTTTTCTATATTCATTACTCTACATTTATTTAAAAGACCTTGCTATATCTCATGCCCCATTATCTGGTAAATTTTGTGCATTTCAGAAATACCTTGAAGAAAGCACAGATCATTGGAATCTGTTATGCAATCAGCCATGCCTTTGTATATTTTGCCTATGCAGTGGGATTTCGATTTGGAACTTACTTAATTCAAGCAGGACGAATGACCCCAGAAGGCATGTTCATGTAAGTCATGCAAATATATAAACTCTGTAAATGGGTTATGTACTTAAAGTCACCAGAAAGATGTCTAGTTTAGAGTGCAATATCGTTTAAATAATATATGTGTAAAAGACATACTGGGAAATTTAAAAATAATTGTTATTTAATAAGTACAGTCAAGTCAGTAAAATACTGATATAACACAGGACTTCCTGGTGGCTCAGACGGGAGCCACCCACAAAGCATCTGCCTACGATGCGGGAGACCTGGGTTCGATCCCTGGGTTGGGAAGAGCTCCTGGAGAAGAAAATGGCAACCCACTCCAGTACTCTTGCCTGGAAAATTCCATGGACGGAGGAACCTGGTAGGCTACAGTCCATGGGGTCGCAAACAGTCAGATACAACTGAGCACTTCAATGTCAATGTCAACACAGGTGTATGTGTGTGTGCTGTTGCTTCAGTCGTGTCTGACTCTCTACGACCCTATGGACTGTAGCCCGCCAGGTTTCTCTGTCCATGGGATCCTCCAGGCAAGAATACTGGATTGGTTGCCCTTTCCTTCTCCAACACAGGTACTCTGAATTAAACTCTCAAATGAATCACTTACTACTTCAGTTTACTAGATGTGGGAATGTAAGGTAAAATATGTCTTCTTGTTATCCATTATCTCTCCAGGTAGAGATGGCTTTAAGAAGTATGATTGTAAATCAGTGAGGTGAGTTCCTTGCTAAGCAAAGACTCCAGAAGAAACACATGTAAATGAGTATTTCTCCTCAGAAAAGTCACACTGAGGATTGATCTTGGCATCCCAATCAGGCTGCCTTTTCCCAAAGCATTTGTTGGTGCTTCTATTTGAAACTCTGTTCTCATAGTTATGAATTTCTTTACTTCATACAAATACCTAAATTTAACTTCTGAAATTAGAAAAATTAATTTTGAGTATTAATTCTGAGCTTCTTCAGTCTCTCTAAAATGTCAGAATGTTACTCATCTATGTCATAAATGTCACTGCTAACATTTAGAGCTGCCCTGAGATTTGTTTAGAATTTAGAAAGATGGTAACGATAACTCTGTATGTGAGACAGCAAAAGAGACACAGATGTATAGAACAGTCTTTTGGACTCTGTGGGAGAGGGAGAGGGTGGGATGATTTGGGGGAATGTCATGGAAACATGTATAATATCATATAAGAAACGAATCACCAGTCCAGGTTTGATACAGGATCCTTGGGGCTGATGCACTGGGATGACCTGGAGGGATGGTACGGGGAGGGATGTGGGAGGGAGGTTCAGGATGGGGAACACGTGTACGCCCGTGGTGGATTCATGTTGATGTGTGGCAGAACCAATACAGTATTATAAAGTAATTAGCCTCCAATTAAAATAAATAAATTTAAATAAAAAAAAACTAAGCAAACAATCTTCTTAGTTAAAGATGATGCAACCTCAAAATCACACCATCACTATCATGACTGCAAATGACATCAGGCAGGATATTTTGAATGGGGCCTCTCAAGACTGCCAACCATTCTGTTTCATATGATAGTCACAGTAACAACAAACTTGATTGAGTCCTTACTTAGTGTTAAGGATTTGTAGTACATTATTTGTTTAATCTTCTCAACTGCCCTGTGAAATGTTCATTTCAGTTCAGTTCAGTTGCTCAGTAGTGTCCAACTCTTTGCGACCCCATGAATCACAGCATGCCAGGCCTCCCTGTCCATCACCAACTCCCGGAGTTCACTCAGACTCACTTCCATTGAGTCAGTGATGCCATCCAGCCATCTCATCCTCTGTCGTGCCCTTCTCCTCTTGCCCTCAATCCCTCCCAGCATCAGAGTCTTCTCCAATGAGTCAACTCTTCACATGAGGTGGTCAAAGTACTGGAGTTTCAGCTTTAGCATCATTCCTTCCAAAGAAATCCCAGGGCTGATCTCCTTCAGAATGGACTGGTTGGATCTCCTTGCAGTCCAAGGAACTCTCAAGATGAGTCTTCTCCAACACCACAGTTCAAAAGCATCAATTCTTCAGCACTCTGCCTTCTTCACAGTCCAACTCTCACATCCATACATGACCACAGGAAAAACCATAGCCTTGACTAGACAGACCTTTGTTGGCAAAGTAATGTCTCTGCTTTGGAATATGCTATCTAGGTTGGTCATAACTTTTCTTCCAAGGAGTAAGTGTCTTTTAATTCCATGGCTGCAATCGCCATCTGCAGTGATTTTGGAGCCCCCCAAAATAGTCTGATACTGGTTCCACTGTTTCCCCATCTGTTTCCCGTGAAGTGATGGGACCAGATGCCATGATCTTCATTTTCTGAATGTTGAGCTTGAAGCCAACTTTTTCACTCTCCTCTCTCACTTTCATCAAGAGGCTTTTTAGTTCCTCTTCACTTTCTGCCATAAGGGTGGTGTCATCTGCATACCTGAGGTGATGGATATTTCTCCCGACAACTTGATTCCAGCTTGTGCTTCTTCCAGCCCAGTGTTTCTCATGATGTACTCTGCATAGAAGTTAAATAAGCAGAGTGACAATATACAGCCTTGACGTACTCCTTTTCCTATTTGGAACCAGTCTGTTGTTCCATGTCCAGTTCTAACTGTTGCTTCTTGACCTGCATACAGATTTCTCAAGAGGCAGGTCAGGTGAAATGTTACGATTCCCATTTTACAGGAGGGGAAGATTAAGACTCAAGGAGGTTACCTAACTTGCCCAAAGTCAATCAGTAATTGGCAGAGCACAGATTCAAATTCATGATTCAAGATGCTAGGGGCTTTGCTTAGTAGACATTTATTATTATTAATCATTAGTTATTATTATTACTAACTCTGTGACAAATTTGCATAGAATATTTCTATAAATTTATTATTTTAAAAATCTTATGTAGTTTTCTGAACATTTAAATATCTAGAGTCGGGCTAATGATTACCATAAACGGAACAAGTGACTTGCTTAATGTTACTTTATGGCCCTAAAAAGTAGGAGAATCAAAAGGCCCCTGCACAAAAACTCCTCCTCCTGCTGGCCTACCACATTTCCTGAATTTTTTTTTTATTAAACTCATTAAAAAGGATAATTTCTGGAGACATAAACTTTTTTATCTGTCAGAATATATGTTAAGACTATTAACATGAGAGCATTAATGAACAGTGTCACATTGGCCTTTCCCAGTGCCCTGAGGGAAGGAAGAAACAAGAAACTACGCACTAGTATCATTTTTTATTTGTTTCATTCAACCAGACTACAAACAGACTAAGGATACTGATACTTTTATAGTGTGGACACAGGAGATGGGCTCTGAAAAATATGGGAATGGGACTGTGCAAAATGTGAACAGATGAGATTTGTCTTCAATAGCAAAATCTTCAGCTTTCTTGGAAATCCAAAGTGGTTTCTGACAACTATGATCATGTCATGAGTGTCCCTTTATCAACACTAAATTATACCTAGCTTGAAGCATGCTGTGCTTTCCAGACAGGGCAGGTTTCTATATCATCAGCTAAGTGAATGGAAAATTTTACCAAGTTAAACACTTCCTACTAGAACCCTCTTTAGGTAAAAAAAACTTTGTGCTGTTTTCTAAATTAGTGATTTCCTGATTCATTAACCGAGAAACTGGTTAAAAATGAAGATATTTGGAGCTCACCCCCACAGATCTAATCCAGAGATATGTAGATTTGGTGTAGGGCCAGGAACCTACATTTTACCAAACATCCAGATTATTCTGAGGCACAGAATCTGAAGATCACTCTTTAAGAAATATGAGCATAGGGACTGAATCCCAGGCTGCTCTCCATAGTTCCTTAAAACCTTAGAGTTTTCTTTTGATCATTTCAGAAGCTTTCCTAGAATGATCTAAAAATTGGGAAATTCATATTTTAGTTTATTGTATAAAATAAAAATGTTTTATTCACTCTATAAAATGTGAATGTATTTTCATGATTTATAGCTACCAGGATGGGTAAGCTGTCTCTCTTTCAGAAATGACAGTGTATCTTTAGAAGGCTTCCCTAGTGGCTCAGATGGCAAAGAATCTGCCTGCAATGCAGCAGACCCAGGTTTGATCCCTGGATTGGGAAGGTCTCCTGGAGAAGGGAATGGCTACCCACTCCAGTATTCTGGCCTGGAGAATTTCATGGACAGAGCCTGGCAGGCTACAGTCCATTGGGTCACAAAGAGTAAAACATGACTGAGCGACTTTCACTTCACTTATAAAAGGAGATACACAAAGGGAGTCTTATCAGTAGAATTCCTTGATGTGCTCATAATATTAGTCTATCAGCCAAGCTACTATCAACCTTAGCTTTTTCTTCTTAAAAAAAAAAAGGTCATATAGATTTCTTATGGTAGAAGCTGTCTCTATTATCGTAAAAGTTTCTCTGAAATGAGCATTTTTTAAAAGGTTTTAAACATTTTCACTCTGTTGCCTTGCAGCCAATGCATTTAGAAAAATGTCTTGCCTAGGTTTTCATTACACATATGTGTAGTAAAACTCTCGCTTCTGCTTCTGTTAGTCCTTGTATCACCCTGGGTTTACTCTAAAATAAATGTAGACTTTGAGAAATACAACATAAGTTTATTCTGTCTGAATTTTAGTGCCTTTAGGTTGGTTTCTAGCTGACTTGTTTTGTGCAATATAGTGCAGAAACCTTAGTGTCCAGCAGAGGTTTCTGTAACTCTTCATACTCCAGCTTCAGAACTTGCCTCTCTCTATGTTTCTTCCTTCTAGGTTATGCATATTAGCAGGAAGCTAAGCAGAGCAGATGAGTAAGAAAGAATCAAGGCATGACGCCTTCAGAATAGTTAAAATAAAAGCCACAGCTTTGAAAACTGCCTGACAAGCAGAGCAAAGCAGCATATGTGTTGCGGCCTAGTCCTCCAAAAATCCAAATACAGTTCATGACAGGAAATCATACTGGACTTTGAATATTCAATCCCAGGTAGCTCAGCGATAAAGAAATTGCCTGCCACGCAGGAGACACAGGTTTGATCCCTGGGTTGGGAAGATTCACTAGAGGAGGAAATGGGACTTCCCTGGTGGCTCAGACGGTAAGCATCTGTCTACAATGCGGGAGACCTGAGTTCGATCCTTGGGTTGGGAAGATCCCCTGGAGAAGGAAATGGCAATCCACTCCGGGACTATTGCCTGGAAAATCCCATGGACAGAGGAGCCTGGTAGGCTATAGTCCATGGGGTCACATAGAGTCGGACACGACTGAGCGACTTCACTTTACTTCACTTTCAGTTTTCTTGCCTGGAAAATCTCATGGACAGAGAAGCCTGGTGGGCAACAGCCCATGGGGTCACAAAGAGTCAGACACGACTTAGCAACTGAGCACAAGCACAGAAAGCAAGCTAGATCCTCACTATTATCTTTGCTCTGGTAAGCCAGGGAGCCATGGAACTGTGTTAACATTATATTGATAGTTAGGAAAACAGGAAAGTCTTCTTTCAGTGTTTACTGCCATGACAGCTACCCAACTTCTCCCCAGAGATTATCCAGAAGAGAGGAGGACAAGTAAGGAGACCAGATAGAGGGATCAAGCATTGAAGGGATCTAAAGGAGGCAAATCAAGGGAGATTTAATATCTAAGGTTGTCTGAAAATTCTAAAATGGGAAACAAGTGGTAACAAACTCCAACATGCAAGACACAGTTCAGGTCAGCTTTCCACTGAAAGGAGCACTGCAGAAGGGAAAATACAGTTAACAAGGAAGTTCAAGTTCCAGGCCTGAAGTTTTCACAGCTATGTGATTCTGGGCAAATTGCTTATTTCTCTGAGTTAAGAGTCTCCTGATTTATTAAAAAGGGATAAATCTTACTACCTTACTCCTAAGTGATCAAATGGTGTCATATATATGAAAATATTCTATAAAACCTAAAGAAACAAATAAACATAAGTTGTATATTTTCTTTCTCCCTTCTGCTGAAAAAGGGATTTAGGGTAAAAAGAAAAGGATCTTTGTATTGTCACCCAGATGCAGGGAGAAAGAGTATGAGTATAGGAATAATTGTAATGACCACCTGTGTGAGGAAAGATACTTCATCTTCCAATTCAAAAACAGAAACTTACTGGGTAGGGACTTCAGAAGCTGAGGTTTGACCTGCTGCACTAATCTACATCCATAGAAATGTGTGAGCTTATTTTCCAAAAGCAAGTGTCCCATTAACTTTCAGTTCTGTGAGAGGAATAACAACAACTTAAATGTTCACTGAGCACTATACTAAACACTTTACATTATTAACATATTCAGTTCTCACAACAATCCTGTAAGATGCAGACAGTCTTGTTATCTCCGATTGTCATGCAGAAGCAGAACCACAAAGAACATGCAGAGGGTCACAGAGCTAGCACAGAAAGGACTGAGTTTGGATGTAGTCCCAGTGGTCTGGCTTCAGAGTCAGTCTCAGAACCCTCTAGTATACTTCCTCTTGAGGTAAGTCGTCAAAGGTATACACACTGGATATGGGAGCAGGGTTAAGGGGAGAAATACAGACATGATCTAGTTACCATGCTAGCTATTTCTATTTGGAGCAATTGTTTAAAATCAGGTTTGTTCATTTCTATGTTTTTTTATTTTTATTCCTAGCCAAAAGATCTTTTACAAATTTAAATTCTATTTCAGCAGCAATGATGGGCAAGGAGATATCTCCGTTGCTTGGAAATGCTCGAAAGGATCATTGTAGCGAGGCTGCAGTAACAATGACCCCATGCACCCATGAAGAATCCATATAACTAGGAAAGAAGCTCAGCATGTGAAAACCCTCTCCAGATCTCTTCCTGCTCAATATTCTCTTTCCTTAACTCTAGCCATCCCAGAGATGTTTGCTATAAAATCAGTAAAGCAGTATAAATTCAGAGTAAATCCATGTAAGGATAAGCTGTAGATAAGATTTCTTCTTCCATGGACAATTTAAATTTAAGAAAGTTATGGGAGTTAAATTTTAGGTTTTTGAATTCTTACATTACATATTTGTGGCTCAAGAATTTTTTCTACATGCAAATCATTTCTGAACTGTGCAATGTTTCTTGTAATCTTATTTAGGCATGAAGAGGCTGTATAATACTATAATACATTAATAAGTACATTATACTATGTTATATAGTATATATATAATATATAGTAATTATATATACTATATATAAGTATATATATAATGTATAGTAATTATACATTATAAGTTTATGCTGCCAAGTCACTTCAGTTGTGTCCGACTCTGTGCAACCCCATAGACGGCAGCCCAGCAGGCTCCCCTGTCCCTGGGATTCTCCAGGCAAGAACACTGGAGTGGGTTGCCATTTCCTTCTCCAATGCATGAAAATGAAAAGTGAAAGTAAAGTCGCTCAGTCGTGTCCGACTCCTAGCGACCCCATGGACTGCAGTCCACCAGGCCTCTCTGTCCATGGGATTTTCCAGGCAAGAGTACTGGAGTGGGGTGCCATTGCCTTCTCCATATAAGTATACTATATATATATATATTATATAAGTATATATACTATATACTATATATGTATACTATATATATAGTATACTATGCATATAGTATTATATATACTATGTTACATAGTATATATAATATATAGCAATTATATCTAATACTATATATAAGTATATATAATGTATAGTAATTATACTATATAAGTACATTAATACTTTGATGAATGTGTTATTGGTGACTTTACAACATTTGTCATCATAGCAAATTACTCCTCTTTATATATCCTAAATGGGCAAAATTCCCATGACCAATATTGGCATGGGAAGTCAGCCTGAACATTTCCTGGAGTAAACGCTTGGTTCAGAGGCCTCCAGGAGCTGGGACCAATCTGAAGAGACTTAATACTAGGCTGCAGTCCATGGGGTAGCGAAGAGTGGGATACAACTGAGCGACTTCACTTTGACTTTTCACTTTCATGCACTGGAGAAGGAAATGGCAACTCACTCCAGTGTTCTTGCCTGGAGAATCCCAGGGATGGGGGAGCCTGGTGGGCTGCCATCTATGGGGTCACACAGAGTCGGACACAACTGAAGTGACTTAGCAGCAACACTCTCATGGAGTTAGAGCACTGGTTATTGTGCAATAAATACTTAAGTGGAAGTGAATTGCACTTTAGTTCATTCTATCTAATTGGGCTAGATGAGGTTAGGACAGATTCTGTAGCTTTGGTCTCTTTATACAGCACCCACTGGGAGAAAAGTATGACGGAGAATAATGTCCCTGACTAAACCCCAAGACTTTATTTTTGGGGGCTCCAAAATCACGCAGATGGTAACTGCTGCCACAAAATTAAACAATGCTTGCTCCTTGAAAGAAAAGTTATGATCAACCTAGACAGCACATTAAAGAGCAGAGACATTACTTTGCCAGCAAAGGTCCGTCTAGTCAAGGCTATGGTTTTTCTAGTAGTCGTGTATGGATATGAGAGTTGGACTATAAAGAAAGCTGAGCACCGAAGAATTGATGCTTTTGAACTGTGGTGTTGGAGAAGGCTCTTGAGCATCCCTTGGACTGCAAGGAGATCCAACCAGTCCATCCTAAAGGAAATCAGCCCTGGATATTCATTGGAAGGACTGATGCTGAAGCTGAAACTTCAATACTTTGGCCACCTGATGCGAAGAACTGACTCACTGGAAAAGACCCTGATAATGGGAAAGATTGAAGGCAGGAGGAGAAGGGGATGACAGAGGATGAGATGGTTGGATAGCATCACCAGCTCAATGGACATGAGTTTGAGTAAACTCCTGGAGTTGGTGATGGACAGGGAGGCCTGGCGTTCTGCAGTTCATGAGGTTGCAGAGTCAGACATGACTGAGCAACTGAACTGAACTGAACTGAAACCCCTAGACAGTCCCATCACCGCAAAGTTAGTTTCCTCAATCTATTCCTCATCAACATCAATCCCCATTCCATTTAGCCTCCTCTCAACATAAACATAATAAAGACAGCACAGAGCTTTCAGCTGGTGCTCTCCTTCTTACTAAAACTTTTCTTCTTAATCTATTTTGCATCTTTGTTTTCCCTTCTCCCCTTCTCAATAAGTTTCATTTTATGGGAGACCTAACAAAGACATTAGCCCCGGTACACTTATGCCAAATAATTAAATTGACTTTTAATAAGCAAATTTTAGGGCAGTCAGATATTCTGGCACATTTCAGATACTAAGGTATGTTCTTGGTTGTTCTAAGAAGCCTACTCTCATGTGTTACCTAAATTCGGAACGCACTTCTGATATTTATAGCTGAGTATTAAGTATTTTGAATGGCATTTTGAGCTCTGAATTTTGTAAATATTAGTACTAAAAATGCCTTGACATCACAGAGCTAGTGACTACAAAATTTTAGCATCACACATCCCAGTAAACCAGTTGTTTGTATATTTTATATGGTGTTTGACCTTTATAAAGAAAACAAGGTTCAAGATCTGAAGTCTATGTTGCTGACGAGATTGCATCAAAATCCACCCCTTGATAGGTCCCATCTCTGGAGAAATTCATGAGGAGAACAGTGTGTTTGTGTTTACCTTGCTATGATACAGCACGGCAAACAAGCAACTGGGTTCTATGTGTCCTTTTATTGCCTAATGTTTAAATATTGCCAGTGAAACTTATTTAATTGTTAGCTGAATTACACCTTTAGCTCTGTCACTGAGATGCAGTATTTTCCATTCCAGTAGTGTTTTCATGACTAAAATGAAAAATGAGAGGAAAAATATCTAACCATGGCCACATGATATGCCACATTTCTGTGACTATTATCCTGTGTGCTATTATCTGCACACTTACCATTTTAGAATTAATATGTTTTAAAACTGAGATCATAATCTGTAGCAGACCAAAGATCATAGCACTTCTTCCAGTCTGGCTAAGCTGTATTTTACTCATATATTGTTTTTAGGATCTTAACAAAGAACAGTCTCCATGCTTTGCTCTCTTTAAATCTTATAGCACTTCAGGCAGATAACCAATCATCTGGCATCAGTTATCTATTCTAACTACATTATATGCAAAAAAAGGAGGGGAAAAACCATTCATATCTACTGTGTAAATTCAGACCTTACTACTGGAGAGTCCATTCTTCCCATTGTTAGTTGAATTCTCTGTCAAATCTCCAAGCAAATGATCCTTATATCAAAGAAGCTAAGAAGTTTTATATTCACTAGTTAGAGCCTTTGATCTGTCTTTCTAATTGGAAGAGAAAATTTTAAGATTACCTGGGCTCCAAAGTTATTTTGTTGTATAGGAAAGGGATAATCGATATGTGGTAGAAAATTACAAAAGAGCTATATTATTTTTGAGCCTTGAGCATTATGGCTCTATCTGGGTCAAAAGATTATATTCCAGTGCCTGATTTTTCCTTCACTTTTAGAGCTCTTATTTGAAAATAGACCTAACTGAGATTCAAATGCTTTATCTTTTGATAGAGTTTTTACTGCAATTGCATATGGAGCTATGGCCATTGGAGAAACACTTGTTTTGGCACCTGAATATTCGAGAGCCAAATCTGGGGCTGCACATCTGTTTGCTTTGCTGGAAAAGAAACCAACTATAGACAGCTATAGTCAAGAAGGGAAAAAAACAGTAAGTACAACTATGATTTCAAATGTCCACTTATTATTAATTGTTCATATACATGCTAATTAGACTTAAATGAAGGCATTATTTCATAACTACAAACGAGTGCTGTAAATAATTAAAAGCTTGTATAAATAATTGTTATGGTTACAAAAGGAGAAAGGGGATCTTCTCTTAATCAAATTTTCACCTCTCCTACTAAAATGTACAGATTTTATATTAAAAAACATGTGCTTCTGGTTTATTTACCAGAGTGTTCTTGAACACAGGATTGATTTATACATTTGATTTTATTTAGACTGCAAAAGTTTTAATGTTGGATAAAGCTTTGCATTAAGATTTATTCATTTTTTTCTCTGATAACATATGCAAAGTAAATAATATCCTACTTCAGATGTCATTTTTCATGGAAAATATATGTGTAAACAGAAGAGAGGAAATGGGAACTATATTAAATTATTAATATTAAAACACATGTACACATTTAGTCACAAACTTTAAAAGATGCATACATTAAATAAATATTTAGTTTTTCTAAACATTTTAAATTTAAAAGAATAACTATTAGGTATACACTTAAAAGGAAATTTTCATTTAAATGTATTTCCCTCCAGAATTTTAACAGTAGATTTATATGTATGATAGCTTAAAATAGTACATTATCACTCAAACCTCATAATTATTAAAAGAAATGCTAGTTGTTAGAAATAAAAAGATCATGACATTCTCAAAATAGAATGCTTTAAGATACATGAGTTCACAATAAAATTTCATACTTGTCTTTTGGAAACTAATGTAGGAAAATTTTTAAATCTTAGGATTTAGATATTTAGTAATATTACTAGTCATTTCTTTCTAAATGTTACAATAGAGGGATTGAGCATCTCACTGATAAACATCCCCATAGAACTGTATCAAAGGGATAGAATGTGGAAATGTTTCTTATAAAGACTGTAAAATTAAGTTATTTAATCTTTATTTCATTTAATAGACACATACTTCGATCACTCCCTATGTTTTACTTTTAAATTTTTATTCATTTATTTTTGGCTGTGCTGGGTCTTTGTTGCTGTGCTGCCTTTTCTCTAGGTCTGGTGGGCAGGGGCTTCTCTCTGGATGTGGTACGCAGATTTCTCCTTGTGGTGGCTTCCCTTATTGAAGAGCACAGGCTCTAGGTTGAGCAGGCTTCAGCAGTTGCAGTTCCCGGGCTCTAGAGCACGGGCTCAATAGGCTCAGTTGTTCTGTGGCATATGGGATCTTCCCAGATCAGGGATCAAGTCTGTCTTCTGCATTGGCAGGTGGATTCCTTTCTACTGAGCCACCGGGGAAGCCCACTCTCTATGCTTTAAAAAAATAAAGTCTGGTAAAAACAAAACTGGCAAACAACGATAATTACTGAGGTTGGGAGATAGGCATATATGCAAACAGTCCGTTACATGTTATTCTCTCTACTTCTATAGATGTTTGAAATTTTTCCATTACAAAATGTTTAAAATAGTAAAATTTTAAATGTATTAAAGTCTGGAAGTCTAGAATATCTCTCTATACCTTTCCAAAAGACATCAGAGCATACAGAAATAATTGCATTCTCTAAGGTTTTTTTTTTTAATTTTTTTCACAAATAATATTCATGTGCTATAATGGGCAAAACAGAAAGCATTGAAAAAGCTAAGAATAGGCTGCTGTTAAACTTAATATTTTGGTACATATCGTTTCAGGATTTTTTTTCTAATTCTAAAATACTTAACCATAAGTTAACATTTCTTTCCTTGATAACAGATAATTTCATTGTCAAATATTTTTTTATACTCCTCCCCTCCACCTATCCCTGCCTCCTACCTATATCCTGGGCTCAGAATATGCTGATCATGATTATTAAACCTCACTAGTTAAAATGCATTTGATTGAGGGCAAACATGGAATTCAAAAGAACCTAAAATCTTATGAACCAAATATATAAAGAGAAAGTTAATCATCATTTAGTGATTGTTCTGGAAAGTCTTTTATAAACATCATACTTATGATATACAGAAATATTGGTTTACAAATTATCAACCACTAAAGAGATTGAAGCATAAAGAGAAAAATAAATTTATAGGCAAATGTCACTGCTCAAAGATTAACACAGATAAATCTGAATTTAAAATAGAGATGTATATAAACTGTAAATTATGGTCCAACTTATAAAAACAACATTTATACATATAGTTTATGAGGGCTCTAGCTATTCTGAGTTAAGCAATAATACCTATAAAGCACAAATAATATCTGTAAAGCACAAACTAATTTTTTTAAAAGATGTATTTATTTAGAGCAGGTGGTCAAACAGCTCTTCTGCAGATCAGACTGTGACTGGGTACTGAAGCCAAAGGAAACTAGTGTTTTTAGGAAGTCTGAGAGTTAAGACCACAAAAACTACCGATATAAAAATCTCAGCCAAAATGACAGAAAGTACTGATGCTGAAGCTGAAACTTTGGCCACCTGATGTGAAGGGTCAACTCACTGGAAAAGACCCTGATGGCTGGAAAAGTTTGAGGGCAAGAGAAGAAGGGGGCGACAGAGGATGAAATGGTTGGATGGCATCACTGACTCAATGGATGTAAGTTTGAGCAAACTCCAGGATATAGTGAAGGACAGGGGGGCCTGGCATGCTGCAGTCCATGGGGTCGCAAAGATCTGGACACGACTTAGTCACTGCACAACAGCAACAATGTGCGGCCAGCAGCTCGACAGAGAGGAACGTGATGTTTAAAATTACAATGGCTGTGGAAACATACACAGTTTTCAGAAGGCACTCAGCAGTGTGCTGTAGTTTGTTACAGATTTTCTAAGTCATCCTTCTAAACACTGCCAACTTTCTTTCACAGGACATATGTGAAGGGAATATAGAGTTCCGAGAAGTCTCTTTCTTCTATCCAAGTCGCCCAGATGTCCTAATCCTTCGCAGTTTATCTCTCAGCATTGAGAAAGGGAAGACAGTAGCATTTGTTGGAAGCAGTGGCTGTGGGAAAAGCACTTCTGTCCAACTTCTGGAGAGATTTTATGACCCAGTGAAAGGACAAGTGGTAAGACTGAATTCAAATACAACTTATCTGGAGGTTAGCGGAGCTGTTCTTAAACATTCCCTTGGGCTTAAGTTCAGGCTTCCTGCTATTCACTCTGGCCATCTCCACACCACAATTCTCAAAACCATGGGCATGATTAGAGCTCTTCTGAATTAGCTCCATTAAGTTCTGCATCCTGATCTCAAAAAAGAAATGCAACCTCTCCCTCCTTTGAACTCCAAGGACGGATTTTCTTACCTGGCACTTTTCTTACTCTAACTTATATTCAGATTTTCAACTATTCTGCCCCTTCAAACACCACCACATTACAAACACACAAAGACAACTTCCTGTTCTTCCTTCCCCTACCATGCAAAAAACAAGAAGCCCATAAAAGTCAATGATTGTCATGATAGTCATCATTCTGCTGCAATTTACAGTCTTTTGCCCATCACAGAGATTATCTGCAAAATGGCTGTCTTCACAGAAAACAATGAACAATGAGTACCAAAATTAGGTAACACTCAGCTGTTTGCATATAGCATAGCCCACTCCTTCTTTTAAACTCTCCAATGATTTTCTATCGCAGTTAGAATAAACAAGAGTCCATACTATCAAATCAAGGTCCTTTGTGATCTAGCCCCTGCCTCTCCCTCCAAACTCCTCTCCTATCATTCCTACCTCACTATACACTGTTTATCAGTCTCATTGACTTCTTTATGTTCTTTAAATACACAATGTTCTTTGAACACACATTGTTCTTGCTGCTCCCCTGATCAAATTTGTTCTTACTATAACTCCTTTGCCAAATACCTTCTCATCATTCATATCTCAGTCTAAAAATGCTACTTCCTTAGAGGGACTTCTTAGATAGAATATAATGCATTCACCTGTCCCCTTCCCAAATCCTCAGCACATTCTTAGTCACTCTCTATCCCATTATCTTGTTTCATGACACTTTATTTTTCTGATGCTGTTGTTTGTTACTGTGCTTATTACCTGCCTCTCTCCACTACAATATAAGCTAAGGAGGGTAAGACCTTTGTCTTATTTATTACTCTTTCTTCAGTGCCTGAAGAGTCTTCATCACATAGTAGGTATGCTTATGCTCATCAGATATCAGTTGAATTTTGTTACATCATTAGGCTTTAATAAAGCAAAGTCCTTTATAGTGGAGGTTGGTCGTTTTTCATTTGACTTTAGTACAGAACACCAGACTTCATTCTAAGCTCTGGGCAGGTCTCTAGAATATATGGCCATTCCCAGAAATGTCAAGTAAGTTTAAGAGTTGGTACTTCAGTTAGTTATTAATACATGCTATCTGCTTCTATACAACATAGGATTTATGAGCCTTTCTCGGGTAACATTTCTGCTATGAAACAGCTTGAATTCCTAACCTTCTTGTTACGATTTGTATATGTTTGAATGCAGTGAGCTGTAACATGATGCAGTTGTTGGATCTTCACCTACCATTCTCCCTTCTGCTTTTGGCAGCTATTTGATGGTGTGGATGCAAAGGAATTGAACGTACAGTGGCTCCGTTCCCAGATAGCAATTGTTTCTCAAGAACCTGTGCTCTTCAACTGTAGCATTGCTGAGAACATAGCCTATGGTGATAACAGCCGTGTTGTGTCACTGAATGAGATAAAAGAAGTAGCAAATGCAGCAAACATCCACTCTTTTATTGAGGGTCTCCCTGAGGTAGGAAAATGCCAGAAATCTTGAACCAAAAGCTGTCTAGTATTTTATCAGGTTTAAGTGGTTATTTTTATGTGCTCCTTGGATTACACAATTTATTGGGGCATCTAATGTAAAATGAGATATAAAAAGCAAAATTTGAGATTATGTTTGTGTGACTTTTTCCAAGACCAACTGTATTAATATTCACTGAATATCAATTAATTTTCATATTTTGATTCTATACCTTCTATTCATTTATACTCTACTCACGGCTATACCACCATCCTCTCCCTCTGGACCACCTTGAAAGTGAGTGAAAGTGTTAGTTGCTCAGTCACATCTGACTGTTTGTGATGCCATGGACTCCTCTGTCCATGGAATTCTCTAGGCAAGAACACTGGAGTGGGTAGCCATTCCCTTCTCCAGGGGATCTTCCCAACCCAGGGATTGAACCTGAGTCTTCCACACTGCAGATGGATTCTTTACCATCTGAGACATCAGAGCAGACCACTTTAGTACCTTCTTAAATCTGTCTTCCTGCTTCCAGTCTTGCCTCTTTATAATTCTTCCTCACATCAATTGGATCTTTTAAAAACATAAAGTAAATCATATTTCTCCCTGCCTAAAACCTCCTAACGTCATCCCTTTGAACTAAGAATGACATCAAAACTTCTTATAAGACTGGCAGGGCCTTCTGTGATCTGGCCCTGATCTCTTTATGTGCTCACTCTCTCCAGCCATATTGACTTCTTTCTGTCTCATGAACTTTTTAATTCCCTACTGCAGGACATTTACACTCATATTTATTCAGCTGGGTTCTCCCTTCCTATGACTCTTCAAAGAGCCAGCTCCTTAAATTGTAAGCTCCTTCAAATGTCACTTTTGCAGAAGTCGCCCATGGCCATCTTATTTTAAAGAGGACCCACCAGCCCTTATAGCCTATTGCATAGTCTTCAGAGTGCTTGCCACAGTCTAAAATTACCCTGGTGCTTATTAATTTGTTTAGGGTCTCCTTTTCCCACTAGAGTGTTAGGTCCTTGCCTGCCATTTTTGTCATCTTTCTGTATTGGCTGTGACAGCTGACACAAAATCTCAAAAAAGTTGAAAATCTTGGCTGTCAAGAGAGCTTTAGCATAGCAAGCTTGATACAAATCCAGAATTACAGCACAGAGACACTAATGTTGGTTGCAACTTATAAGTTCTTACTATTTATACTTACATACATACATAGATAAAATAAAAATATGGGGACTTCCTGGTGGGCCAGTGGTTAAGACTCCACACTTCCTAAAAGGGGCACAGGTTTGACTCTGGTGAGAGAACTAAGACCCCATATGTTGCACAGCGCAGCAAAAAAATGTTTAAAAAGTATATGTATATACCTACTTTTATACACACACACACACACACACACACACACACACACTTTTGATTAGAAACAAGTTTATATAATGTGGTTTTCTAGCTCACTTTAAAAGGAAATGCCGAAGTTTAGTAAGCGTTATATTAAACAACTAATCTAATGCCCTGTTTTGGGAGAAGGATAATGGTCACCATACTCTCTGTTATACCAGTAGATCATCCCTCACCATCTCCTGTCCACATTGATTCCTCTAACTAGAAATGGGCCATTAATACAGTTTCCCTAACTTCAGTAAGGTTCTGCATTACTAACTATAATGGAAGGAGTAACAAAATATTGTGACCCTATAGCTTTCCCTTTTTTAACCAAGACATTCACTGAATTATTGATTCAAGGATAGATTATTATCCACATAATCCTAATAGGGTTTTTCTTTATGTATGGTAAAATGCTATCCATTTTATATTTGTACCATTTGACTTTTACTCTTAAATTATTTTTTATCTTTCATTCTTTTCATTGTACTATTTCTCAGATTTACCCAAAACTATATACTGCAGAGATTCAGCATTCTTTTTACAATCAACTTTGAGAATCGTAATGTTATTTCCAAAAGAAAGAATAGCTTGTTTCTAAGTGTTTTTAAATAAAACTGTAGGTTACTTTCATATCACTCTTACCTGCAAAATATATAGAACCATAAAGAAATCTGGTGCCAAAATATCCTTTTGGAATAGGACAGGGAAATTACTAATCTAGCAGTAATGTAAATGACCATTTGGAGTGAAGAAAGGACAGGGGTTTGGGAAATCAACTCAGAGCTATTTCCAGGGTTTAGTTATGAAGGTCTGAATTAATAAAGTAAAATGAAACAAGGAAAAGGATGTAAAAAAATATCATAAAAGTGGAATTGTCAGGACTGAGCTTCAGGTTGTCTGTAGAAAGTGAGCAGAAAAGTATATGATACACTGGGCAGCTTTCTGGCATGAAAACACAAAGAGCATATGATGAGAGTACAAAAGCAGGAATGACGAAGTTTCACAGAAAATCACACAGAGGGATGTTGCCTTGAACTGGGTTTTGAAGAATGAGTAGTTCACTAAGCAGAGAGGGAGCAACACCATTTTTAGGAGACAGAATAAGCTCGTGCAGAAACACATACATGTGAAAGGGTTTTATGTGTTTGAGGGAAAATAAGTTTAAAGTTCTGAGCACAAACTATAAAGTGGGGCATTAAGAAGAAGCCACACAGATATGAGCATGGACTAAATGTGAAGGTTCTGAATTACCAGACTAAGTTTGGACTCTGTTATTATTGGAAAGAGGAAACCACTAGACTTTTTACACAAAGAAATGACATGATGGAATTTTTAAAGGAAAAAAAATCATTTGAAGCTCCGCCTTTTGTTTGCTCATTCAAGAGACACTGTGGCCTCTGTGGCAATGGCCCAGACTACATGAAAGGGGCAAGTCTTGGTACACTACAACCTTGATGAGAGAAATTCAGGTCCATATTTTTCTTTCCCCCAGTTCCAATTTCCAAAAGTTCTTAAATGTCACACACTCCCCTCCACACACAAAGACCATATGTTTGAAGTAAATTTGTTGGGTGGTCAAAATGACATGAGGTTTTATGTAGTCTTTACTAATCCTACTTAGAATGAATTGTCAAATATTTCTACAGAAGTATTCACATATTTGATTACTGACTGCTACCCAGCCCTTTCTGGGGTCTTAAATAATATATGTGTGTGTGCTCAGTTGCTCAGTCATGTCTGACTCTTTGAGATCCATGGACTGTAGCCTGGAAGGCCACACTGTCCTGGAATTTTCCAGGCAAAAGTACTGGAGCATGTTGCCATTTCCTTCTCCAGGGGATCTTCCCATCCCAGGCATCAAACCTGAGTCTCCTGTGTCTCCTGCACTGGCAGGCGAATTCTTTACCCCCAAAGCCTGGGAAGCCCAAAATAATATATATTGCATATTAAATGTAAATAATGTATGATGTGTACAATTTATAGTATATTTTATTCTAAAGTAAAGAAAAATAGAATTGTTAAGTAAGTATAGCCCTGTGGGTTTCAGGTAAAGGATTATGGACCTGTCTGGCAGATCAAGGCTAGAATGTGAATAGCAGTCAACTTAGAGTGTGCTAAGGGTAACAAATCTATGGTGTATGCCATGAATAGAACCTCCAGGCTTTTGGAAATATCAGCCTGGGAGAGGAGTTCAGAGCACACTGGCTTGATCTTGAGGATCCCTGAGAAACACATCAGATGTAGAAATCCCCTAGTGCCCACAATTTCACACAGTCAACTCTCAGTCAAACCACTTCCTGGCTCCCACTGGAACCAGCCTAAAACTCCTTTAAAGGGCCTGCAGGGAATCTCCAGCATGCAGCTGGTTTACGATTAGACTCTATCTGATGTTCCTTCCAGGATCCAATTGGTATTTAGACCCAGGTTTACATTAAACAGCTACTGCTTCTTGAGTATCTCATAAAACAGGTGATTTCAGGGCACTCACCATCCTAGTGTTTGCCAGAAAACTGATGATTTAGATTTTCAGTTGAAACAGGAAAGAATGAAATCCTGTAGTTCTTCATTAGAAACAAACAAAAAGACAAAAACCTTCAGTTTAAGTGTCTGAAAATGTTTTTAGATTATTATTGAGACAACATATATATTCATATTTATAATCTGTTCTGCTTGAAAGTGGTAGTCTTTCAGTTGTGTCCGACTCTTTATGATCCCATGGACTATAGACTGCCAGGTTCCTCTATCCATGGAATTCCCCAGGCAAGAATACTGGAGTGGGTTGCCATTTCCTCCTCCAGGGGAGCCCGCAACCCAGCGATTGGACCTGTGTCTCCTGCATAGCAGGCGGATTCTTTACCATCTGAGCCACCAGGGCTTAATGATGGGCAAAAACATCTGAATTTTATTTTCATCCAGTTCATTCTCGAGACTTACATCTTCCTGAAAGCTAAAGAAAGCCAAGAAATGCAAAGTGATTTCTAAGCTAGTATTATATCTTCTTCAGCTGTAATAGAAGAATCCACATACAATTTAATTAGACTGGCAGAAAGAGCTACAAGTCCATTATCATTGCCACCAAATCCAGTTTTTGGCTTAAGACTGAATCCTCTAATTTTGATAGGAAACTTGCAGTGTGTGGATATGAACCACTGACTTTTACCTGATTATCTATAGCCCTGTGATTCCAGTTTTAATAAAATGTGTCTTAGAAGGAAAAGGCCCAGTGGGCTAACAGTCTCAGCTAAAATCACAATGAAAAAAGAATGAAAGTGAAGTAGCGTCTGACTCTTTGGGACCCCATGGACCCTAGCCCGCCAGGCTTCTCCATCCATGGAATTTTCCAGGCAAGAGTATTGGAATGGGTTGCCATTTCCTTCTCCAGGGGATCTTCCTGACCCAAAGATTGAACCTAGGTCTCCCACATTGCAGGGAGACGCTTTACCATCTGAGCCACCAGGAAATCTCCCACAATCACAAAGGAGATAGCTAGTTTGTTTCCTTTGTAGACCATTCACAAAGGACACTTTTACTGGGCTTCAATTATTCAGACACCCATTGTTTGATATAAAGTAAGCAACTAAGCATTTTAAGTTGAAAATGAACTTTGAGATTAAGGAGACATATCTGTAATTAAAGTTAACTCACAAGCTTTCTCAAAACCCCCTCTGCTGGAGAAACACCTGAAGGCAGCAAGGTGTGGAGGGAAAGGCAGTTGAATCAAGCCTCTCCAGGGTCCTAAGCTAAACAGTACATCATCACGTGCTGCATTTCTCTACGATGATGCTTCGGGATCCACCTTTAGAAGGTTGTACAGTTGGACTTACTCTCCAGTGGAGCTGATCCACCCACACATCCTTGTTTGGGTACCAATGGCATGTATTTCTCAGAAAACTGGCAAGGGCTAATAGAGAGCCGTGTGAAACCCTGGAGGAAAGCAGAGTCAACAGGCTAATGTAGAAAACAAGTGGGAGCCTGCGTGCGGATCCATTATGATTTAGATACGTGAGAAATTTACTTTACCCTTCCATGGAGTGTAATACTGAAAAGGGGGTCATTAGTAGATAGTATATTCAAAAGCAGAGACATTACTTTGCCGACTAAGGTCCGTCTAGTCAAGGCTATGGTTTTTCCTGTGGTCATGTATGGATGTGAGAGTTGGACTGTGAAGAAGGCTGAGCGCAGAAGAATTGATGCTTTTGAACTGTGGTGTTGGAGAAGACTCTTGAGAGTCCCTTGGACTGCATGGAGATCCAACCAGTCCATTCTGAGGGAGATCAGCCCTGGGATTTCTTTGGAAGGAATGATGCTAAAGCTGAAGCTCCAGTACTTTGGCCACCTTATGCGAAGAGTTGACTCATTGGAAAAGACCCTGATGCTGGGAGGGATTGGGGGCAGGAGGAGAAGGGGACGACCAAGGATGAGATGGCTGGATGGCATCATGGACTCAATGGACGTGAGTCTGAGTGAACTCCAGGAGTTGGTGATGGACAGGGAGGCCTGGCGTGCTGCGATTCATGGGGTCGCAAAGAGTCGGACACGACTGCGCGACTGAACTGAACTGGACTGAGTAAGTAGGAGAGTGTAGCAATTTGTGAAGTGCTAAATATCACTATCATGGCCTGAAAAGTTGCTAGGATGATACCTGCACCACTGAGAATGGCATCATGACACCTGGAGAAATGTGCCCACAGAGATTTAGTAAGAGCCACAGCTAGGGAACCCAATGATTTCTTTTAAAATGATACTTTAAATCATTTTGACTTGAAAACAAAAGATAATTTAACTTAATGGGGAAAGATTTGTGCTTACTGGGAACTTTTTCCCTAATGACTTTTTTTTTTTTAATGCTTTATTTAAACAATTCCTTTGTAGAAGCAAAATGGCAAAGGTCTACTATTTGTGATCAGATTAGATATGTAAATGAAATGGTAGTGTTTACTGCTGGTTTAGCATTCATTTGCAACAAAGCCCAAGAATAGATTTCAACACTTGTTGGGACACAAACTTTAGAGAGCAGCAAAATCTGAAATATTTAGATGGCTCTCGCCCACAGTTGCCATGTTAATTTAAATAACCAAGACTTGCTTTCTTAATTGCATGTTCCTGTAATAGAAATACAACACAAACGTTGGACTGAAAGGAACACAGCTTTCTGGCGGCCAGAAACAAAGACTAGCTATTGCAAGGGCTCTTCTCCGTAAACCAAAAATTTTATTGTTGGATGAGGCCACTTCAGCTCTCGACAATGAGAGTGAAAAGGTAACTTTCTCTTCTTTCATCTCAGGATTAATATGAAATATGAGAGTGGAGTATTTTGGAAGAAATTAAGGTCAGTTGGTGGGGAATAAAAAGGCCTGGAGAGAACTGAAGTCATAGGGTCACCAGTTGTAATTAAGGTTTTGACCTTTATGTAAAGGACAGAGGCTGGTGGAGAAGGGGGAGAGAGTTGGGGCACAAGGCATCTCGTGTGTTAGAAGGGTTTTCTCATTAGAATTGGTCTCATCCTCAAAAAGGTCACAATTCTTGAAATGCTTCTCCACTCAAGGAAAAAGCCCAAGGAAGATTACTTTCCTGTTTTATTATTATTCTAATGATACCAAACAAAATAATAAGGTAATCTACATATGTAAGAGAGTGATCTACACAGCAATGTTGGAGCCTGCTAGTTTCTCTACCTTCTTTAGAATATTTGCTCAGTTTGAAAAGGAAACAAGGGGGCAAATAGACATGTAACAATGGGCGTACAGTTCAAGCTTCTTCTCATGTTTAATTTTACTATATTCTTGTCCCTTAGTAGTTCTTACATATATAGTATGTTCTTATTTGTTAAATGAAAGCTGGTTAAATGAATACTAATCTTCAATATTTATTAATGCTTATTATACACTACTATCTCAATCCTCACAACAGTTGGATTATTTTTTACTATGTTCAATTTACAGATCAGCACACTAAGGCTTAGAAAAAGTTAAGTAACTTCCTTAAATCCCTTGTGGCTCAGCTAGTAAAGAATCCATCTGCAATGAAGGAGACTAGCTTCCATCCCTGGGTTGGGAAGATCCGCTGGAGAAGGGAAAGGCTACCCACTCCAGTATTCTAGCCTGGAGAATCCCATGGACTGTATCATCCATGGGTCGCAAAGAGTCGAACACGACTGAGCAACTTTCACTTTCACTTTAAATTCTACTAAAGTGTATCTGATCTAAGATCCCATGAGATTAATCAGTACACAACTACTATTTGTAGATGATTATCATTCTTGATTTCCAAGGAGACAGTGTGTTATGAAAGAAAAAAATGGGACTTTTGGAATCAGACATATTTGGGCTGTAATTCTGGATTCATCAGTTACTAGCAGTGTGACCTACATCAAGTGACCTGAATTTTTCAAATCTTGGTTTATTTATCAGGAAAATGAAAATATCCTTACAGAGATACTGAAAGGATTTAAATGAGATAACATTAGAATATCTTATATATTCAGCAAATAATTGGATTTTACCTTCTGCTTCCATTTCTTGTTTGTTCTTGTTGTTTTGTTTTTGGCTGCACTGCGAGGCATGTGGGATCTTAGTTCTCCAACCAGGGATTGAACCTGTGTTCCCTGTAGTGAGAGCACAGATCCTACCACTGGACCTCCAGGGAATTCCCTTATTTCTCCATATACAGCATTATTACCTCTTTGTAGCTGAGATGCTGTTTTAGCTAGGACAGTTTTACAACTAAATTCTGAAAAGAAAAACCAACAAAGAAACCGAGAAGAAATGAAGTAAATAGACAATTGAGTATGGAAATACTACTTTCTGGGTTTGACTTTGAAACCACTTAAATACAAATAATGGCAATCCACTCCAGTACTATTGCCTGGAAAATCCCATGGATAGAGGAGCCTGGTGGCTACAGTCCATGGGCTTGCAAAGAGTCGGACACGACTGAGCAACTTCACTTTCACTTTCAAATACAAATAACCATCTAATTTTTGTCACAAAAGCTACCCCAATTAAAAAATCTTACTTAATTAGTGTCTATAATTACTTTTTCTAGATTTCGATTAAGATATTCTACAAAGAAGGGTAGTTTCCTTGAAAATAAGCAAATACACAATGAATGTTGTTTGATTTCCTTAATCGATTTGACTTGGGCAAGTTTCCTGGCATTTAACCAAAGCTAGCAATCACAGGTCCTTCTCCCTTCCAGGTGGTTCAACATGCCCTTGATAAGGCCAGTAAGGGGAGGACGCGCCTAGTGGTGGCTCACAGACTCTCCACGATACAGAACGCAGATTTGATAGTGGTTCTGCACAATGGGAAAATAAGGGAACAAGGAACTCATCAAGAGCTCCTGAGAAATCGAGACATATATTTTAAATTAGTAAACGCACAGTCAGTGCAATGATGCTGTTGGAGTTAACATATATTTTGATCTTTGTGTAATGCAAAAAAAGACTGCCTAATAATTATTTGGTATGCTTTGATTTTGTTTATTGCATGTATCAATAGAATCATGCTATTCAAGTAGACATGTTTTGTTCACACACCATCTACCCTTCAGATTCTTAAAAGGAAAAAAAAATTCATTTAAGTGAGATAATGCATATATCCTTCAATTTATAAAAAGCATATTTGCTTATAAAGCAATTTGCTGAAAAGTGAGTATTTTCCTATCAATTTCTGCTATAAAATTGGGAATATATTCCTAGAGGGAAAAATTACCCAACTAAATTAAAAAATTTTAGCAAATAGATAGTATGATATAGTTGGACCTGTGGCATTGCAGGAAGAATGATTTGGAACATCCTGAATTTTCTAGCAAATATTAGAGTAATTTGAGCTGGTCCTTTTCTCCAGACCATTGGATGTTCTCTCACAGTATCTCTCAAAGCTTCTTTTAGTGAATATCCACTATTACTCGAAATTCATTATAACCTTTTGTCATGAATATCCACTATTACCCAAAATTCCATTATATCCTTTTGTCATGAATATCCACTATTACCCAAAATTCCATTATATCCTTTTGTCAAGAGGATAGGGAGAATGATAATGTAATTAAGAATGTAAAATTTCTGGCAGAATTATGTAGTTATCTTCCACTTCAGTAAATGAAATGGTTAACATGATCCATTCTGAAGATTCCACTATTTCAAGCTTTGGGTTTGGCAGAGTAAGTCACAAGCTTACTCTATATATGAACACTTATTTACTTAAAATAAGAGCTACTTTTACTATGGTGAAAAATTTTAAATGCCTTTATTATTATTGAATCAAGTAATTTGTTTAAACTTTATATGTAATACATGTATGATTTTAAAATTCCACGTAAATAACTGTATTGATAAACTGAGTCATGTTTTACATTTATTTAAATATGTAATTTCATCCAGTGATTTTGTCTGTTCTTCATTGTATTTCTATTTACAGTGATACTTAAAACCAGCCTCCCTAAAGTGCACTCTGCCAGTAATCTGAAATGTTGTGAAAAAAATTAAAACCATTTGTGTTTTATGTCACACTTTAGAAAATGCAAAATAAAAATAGGATTGGGTGATTGAGAACCAGATTATTGTTTAAAAGCATCGGCATGAAAGCCTGTGGCCCCTTTGCTATGTGTGGATGTCGCGCTCTTGGTGATTTCTCTTTCCTGAATAGGGTGGTAAGGAGGGAGAGAGCAGTATGGTAATGGATATGCTTAATTCCTCAGAGCAGGAGCAGTCCAGGCTTCAATTCTGTAATGCCTCCTAGATTAGAAATACCTGCCAAGCCTATATTCTCCTTGGGCTTAGCCATAGCAGTTCCACAGTCATACCTACAGACGTCAGTGAAACACTTTCTAATTAATAGCCCCGTCTAATATTTTATTTGTATTTTTATTTCAAAAGATTTTAAAGGGTACTCCACAGGCAAAATTCTCTTACAGCTACTGCCTTCACTGGAACAAGTACCAGGTTGAGAACTGGGGTCCTGGATAGTATACAAGGATCTGTGGGGTTATCAGCTGATGAAGGCAGAAAGTAAGTAGAGACCAGTTGCTTTTAGTAAACATAACAATTTAAAAATTTTCAGTTGCTGTATTATTTTTTAAATGGTTTTAAAATATAACCCAACCAACTCACTTTTTATCTTACCACTCCTTAAAACAAATGGTGGTATGTTTTTTATGTTCAATAATCTTAGGTCATAGCTAATAACCTGGCTTTTAGCCTACTCAATGTGTCGGTTTCATAGTATATATAGAGTACTTTGCATATGACTTATTGTATGAAAATATTTTCTGTTAGTGTCCACCTGTGTATTCATTGTTTTAATTTGAGCTCTTATTTCCAGAGGACTACTGAAGCGGAATCATAAGTTGACCAGAAAATTCACTCATAAGAACTAGTCAAGGGAGGAAACTGGGAAAATTGGAAGTAATAGAAATTTAAAAGCTCATTTAAAAGACATAATTATTTTTTTAAAAAATGCATGGATCATCAAATGTCTACAGAGTAACCTCAAGCAACACAGCTTGCCTCCTTTTAGCAAAAGCACACTAATAAAGTCTGTATTTTCTATTGCTGCTGTAACAAATTACCACAAATGTAGTGGATTAAAAAATATATACATTTGTTATCTGGCAATTCTCGAGAACAGAAGTCTAAAATCAGTCTCCATAGGCTCTAGAGACAAATCCATTCCTTGTTCTTTACCCATGTACCTCAGCATGCATCCCTCAGATCTCTGATTACTTCATTACACTTCCATCTCTGCCTTTGCCCTTCTTCTCGTACTCATATTTATATAAGGACCCTATGATTACACTGGGCCCGTGTAGGTAATCCAGGATAATTTTCCCATCTTAAAAAAAAACATAGTATCTGTGAATATAATGTCTATGGAAATACACTGAAAAGCATTACCAATGTAATTGAATTTGTTAGGCATGTTTCCTTAATGGTTTATACTTAATTATAAAGGTACAGTTCACCCTAGTAAAATATTTTACTTTTAAAACTACTTGAGGAGCTCCTTAAAGATGTTTGAGATTTTAGAAAAGCAAAAGTTATAGACAATTCAGTGTGAAAAACTATAAATGAATGCAATCACTGCTGCATTATTAAATTGAAGGAAAGAATGGTCTCGTAAACTGATCTGTGTTTCTGTAGACGTAGTAAATGATGGAATGCTATTCTTTATAAGCCAAGTAAAATTTTCTATTGAATGGAGGTATTTTGTTTGACCATCAGCTTTACTACAATCCAGTAATGTAATACATGGCTAAAATATTTTCTCCCCAGCTGAAAGTCAAGAAAAGATTCTAGGAAGATAGTTGAAGTTGTTAAATTACCAGAACATTCTGGACAATTGTACAGCAAAAAAGGAGAGAAAGCAAGAGAAAGAATAAACTAGAAAAAGAGGGGAAAAACTATTTGAACATACTCAAACAGTAAAGACTATAATAGACTCAAGGAATCAGCTTAGGACTGAAAGGAAAAAAATATTCCACCATGAAATCCTCAGAAAATCTAAAAAAAAAAAAAAAACCCAAAACCTACAAATTTAAATTTGTAGTTTTGTGGCCCTAATTAAAGCAGAAGTACTTTGCCTATATTAGTTTCATAAGTTCCTTTAGCTGCCACTTTCCTAGAACTAAATCCCCTGGGAAGAGATGGGTTAAGACCAACATACAAACCAAAAAGGAAAAGCCTGGCTCTCACAGCATGGTATATACAGGACACCAAAGGAAATCAGGAGCAAGAAGGGGTCATCAAATAAGAGCAAGGTCAACAGGGCTCTCAAAGAGAAAGGGAAAAGAACCTCCAAAGTAACAAACAGAATGTCTTCCATTATAAAATGAAATGCTCCTGTCATTAGTATCCATAATAATAAGATCAATAATATAAAATAAAAGCTAATTTATAAGTTCCAGTTTTTATATACCATACATACTTTTTATACAGAACTTATAAAATTAAATTCACATTCATTAAGCACTCACCCATCAGGCCTATGATTGAGCCTTACAGGCATTAACCTACTGACAGTAAGATTCATTCTTTTATTCAAACTTTACCAAATGAAGCACAGATTAATTAAGGAATCTTCTCAAACACCAAGGAAGTAACAGAATGAGGATTCAATTCAGAAAATCTGACTATAACCCACACTCAACTAACACATTATCTTTCTAAGATGGAATTGGAAGTCGTACTTTTGAATCGTTTACATAGAAGATAGCTTGCTATGTACCTCCTCCCTACACAGCAAAAACATAAAGGTGCATGGTTCCTCCTTGGTTAACATTCTGATGTGAATCTATAGATTTTTTTTTTCTGCCAACCCACACTCTGAAGAAAATTCCCATGCACAACCTAATTATGATTTGGAAGGCTTAGAAATGTAGCTGCTATGGCAATAGCACATTTCCCCACAATTGTTCAGTCTTCTCTATCTTCAGACACCAGTGCTCACCAGTGTAGAGGAAGATTAGACCCAAGGTGTACACAGACTGTCTCTCTCACTGTTGAATCAGCCCTTCTATCTTTATTTTCAGGGTGTTTATCATAACTCTTTTGTTCCATTTACTGCCCACTTGCTAATGCATCATTCTTCTCTTTGGTTAAGATAAAAAAGATGTTGATAGCTGTATCATGCAAAAACTAAGAAAGACTTACAAATGTTGTAACTGACAAAAAAAAAAAAAGATAGTAACATATGCATTGGATAAAGTTTTGGCTAGGGCGGTGTCCATCAGAAGTGGTTTGGGTTTGCTCAACTATACTGAGGCTCCTATTCATATGAATGACTTTCCAAATATTAGAAAATAAATACTGCTTCAGTAATAAAACTATTTTAAAGTGGGATATTTAATGATGTACTATAAAATTCCATCTATTTCCATATTAGACTTCCCTGTGGCTCAGACGGTAAAGCATCTGTCTACAATGTGGGAGACCTGGGTTCAATCCCTGGGTTGGGAAGTTCCCTGGAGAAGGAAATGGCAACCCACTCCAGTACTCTTGCCTAGAAATCCCATGGATGGAAAAGCCTGGTAGGCTGCAGTCCATGGGGTTGCTAAGAGTCGGACACCATAATAACAGAAGGCCTAAGACATTAGCCTAGACAAAATTAAAACATCTGGAGTGACCACTAGTATATCACAGACCCAGCATAGAAAAGTACAAACGTCACAAAATTTTAGTCATACACTTCTGAAATGTGAAGGACAACACCCTGGTAGTTCTTTTTTATTACAATCTTCAGAGACATTCCAGTCTGTTGGAAAAGAGTCAACCTTTCTCCATATTCATTTTTATCAAGGTTAGATAACAGAGTCAAAGATAAAAGACACTTTCTTTGACTCAAGTAAAAGTCCTCTAAAAACATGTGCATTTTAGTAGAACATACAAACTAAGGACTCACCAGTATACATCTACCTCTAAATCTTGAGTCAATTTATAGGTATCAGAGAGGTATTGAGATGAGTATATTCTTAAGATAAGATCCATAACATGAATCAAATTCTCAAAGGGGTTTGTTAACAACAAAATTGAGAACCATTGTTCTAGAGCAGAATTTAAAAAAAAAAGACAGAACAAAAACTGTCTCCAAAACTAGCCACTTTAAATATAGGATTCATAAACAAAAGTTGTAAACTTGAGCATGGATAGAACAATTAATTAAACCCAATAAGTGTTACCTTATTTTCTCTGTTGAAGTTTAGTTTTATGAAGGCTCTTGGATCTTATAAAAGCTCTTGGATCCATTTTTTTTGATGTATTCAGAATTTCTTATATATAGTTTAAAAAGGAGAACAATTACTTTTACAAAAGTCTATTTAGAAACATCAGTGACTATCAGTTTATTATACACAATAGAATATTTACATTTAGTTAATAATCAATTAACCTTATTTGGAGGATGAACTAATATTAACTTGTCCTCATAACAATTTTAGATATGTGAGACAGCAAAAGAGACACAGATGTATAGAACAGCCTTTTGGACTCTGTGGGAGCGGGAGAGGGTGGGATGATTTGGGAGAGTGGCAAGTAACATGTATGATATCATAAGTGAAACGAATCGCCGGTCTAGGTTCGATGTGGGATGCAGGATGCTTGGGACTGATGCACGGGGATAATCCAGAGAGAAGGTGTGGGGCGGGAGGGGGGAGGTAGGGGTCGGGATTGGGAGTTCATGTACATTCGTGGCTGATTCATGTCAATGTATAGCAAAACGAATACAGTATTGTAAAGCAAAACAAACTAAAAAATAAAAATTAATTAAAATAAAAAAAAGAAAAAATAGATTGGGCATAATTCTGGGTAAGTACATATACACACACAGATGAAAGTTTAAGTTATTTTAACACACTTTGAGCATTTTAAAATTATAATGCGAAAATGCCTTCATACTGTTAAATTTTTAAATAGTTGATTTTAGTCACATGGTCAGAATGATGGAGTGATTTCTTTTCAAATGATTATTTTTTTCTTAAAGAAAGGACACAAGAAATATTTTACTCCTGTTTACAATAATATAAGTTCTCAAATTATGTCAGTGATTCATAATAATGCTTAAGGCTTATTTTTAACCCAAATGACTGAAAACAAAGTAGGCATTTGGAAAAAAAAAAAAGTAGGCATTTGGTATTTGTTATTTAAAAAAAATTTTGAACAACAGCAAATGTATCATTTAAAATATCTCTATGAGATATTGTTATCTCTATTATAAGCTGAGGCTATATTAGAGATTTGATGTATGTCCAATCTATTCACCCTCTTCTTCCTTCTCTTCTCCCAGTAATTCAAGGATTTGACTCTTCAATGGTTGTATTTAAGTATTCCTTGCAAGGGCTAATGAATATGCCATTACTTCAAGCTTGATATGTAATAATTATGTAAAAAACTTTTTAAAAAAGTTAGAATTCATTAGTGATTATGTAGACCTCACTTTACTCTTGGACATTATTTCTCCAATGGTCATAAAATATCAAAATTTTAAAATAGATCTTTCTGTCCTGCTAAAACAGCTGATTCAAATCAAACTCATTATCTATGGTAGCCATGAATTATTGAGTGAGTGAAAGTCACTCAGTTGTGTCTGACTCTCTGCAACCTCTCTGTAGCCTGTCAGGCTCCTCTGTCCATGGAATTCCCTGGGCAAGAATACTGGAGTGGCTAGCTGTTCTCTTCTTCAGGGGATCTTCCTAACCTAGGGATCGAACCCAGGTCTCCTGCATTGCAGGCAGACTCTTTACCGTCTGAGCCACCATGGAATGAAATAAGTCTCTTGAAAGATCAAATCTGTGGCTTCCTGCAGCCAGAGGCCCTAGCTACTTACTTCAGTTTAAAAAGTAAACTATTAAAATTATAAGTCATTTTTGGGGACCACCCTATAGACTCATTTTTTTTTTAACTTTTCAAACTGTTACAACTAACATGTTCAAGTGAATCTATACTTAGTACTGTGCAACAGTGCAAAACAATGTTCACACTTAGTTGGAAAATACAACTGGCTGTTTCCAAAAATTCTTTTGTAAAATGATAACATGTATTTATGTTCCACTCTGCCCACTTACTGCAATTAATCTGGTACCAAGAAAAGGAAACCGATTTGCAGGTTTCACCTTAAGGGAACTGTATGGTGCAAAGACAGAAAAGCAGTTTCTGCTTCTAGAGCCAACACTGTCTCTCCACAGTGTTCTTCACTGGCCCAGATCATCTGCTTGATTTTGCAACTAAGTGGACGATCATTCAGGAAAGGGCATAGCCATGGAAGGACAATTTACGAAAGAGAGAATAAAAATAACAAACACAAATGGCGAAGAAAAGTTTAGGAATCGGAAATATATGACAAAGCAATAATGAGAGTCATTTCTTTCTTATTAAATGAACAAATTAAGTCAGTTCTTTCAACTGCTGTTTCTTGACGTATAAACTGCTATATACTTCAGGGTCAGTAATCCGGTCATCCTTTATCTAGAGTCTTTAAAATGTTCTTACCCCACAAATTCTCTCCTCTTTTAGCATCCTAAGGAAATAATCAGAAATTAGAACAAAAAGTCATACATAAGGATGTTCAATCATTTGGGAAAACTAGATGCCCAGTATCAGGGAAGTAGTAAAATTCTGATATATGGGGTCCATAACCACTGAAAATTGTATTTGCAGGTAACTTTTAATAGTGAGGAAAATTAATTTTGATATTAATGAGGAAAAAGTAAATCATACTCATAAAAAAATCACAAAGAAAAAAATTGTAAGACATAATGTATCTCAGAAGTGGGTTTAAGGTATTTGTTTTCTCTGCTTCTTCACAATTTCTTGTATTTTCTAGGATATCTTCAGTGAGGCTCTCAGTTCAGTTCAGTTCAGTTCAGTTGCTGAGTTGTGTCTGACTCTTTTCGACCACATGAATCGCAGCACGCCAGGCCTCCCTGTCCATCACTAACTCTTGGAGTTCACTCAAACTCACGTCCATCGAGTCGGTGATGCCATCCAACTCATCTCTCATCTCATCCTCTGTTGTCCCCTTTTCCTCCTGCCTCCAAACCCTCCCAGCATGAGTCTTTTCCAATGAGTCAACTCTTCATGAGGCTCTAATAGTCTCCAAAAACTGAAGCTTTTCAAACTTTTGTTGAAATGGAAAGTCTTTGGATTAGGATGGAGGTAATATGTCTTGACAAATTTGCATTTGTATATGAATGCCTCCCTTAAAAGTCACAGAGGTAATTACATTTTAAAATTAACCGAAATGAATATCTAATTAGCTTTATAAAACAAAGTAAAGTGGAGGGGTAAGTAGGGCACTTTGTGAAAACTTGCCTACAATTTAATTTTCAGGGAGTGCTACCATCAAGACAGCCTCCTAAATAAATTTTCCTACACGTCCCACTTAGCCATTTCTTCCGACCCTTAGAGTAATAGCTTAACTGTCTGATAAAAGCAGCTACCTTTAAAGTCTGGGCTTTTGATAAATTCCTTGTTTATGAATAAAAGACTGCCTGTATTGTTCTTAATGATTTATCTCATTGATATACATGGCCTGTTAATGTTGTCTTTACTTATTCTTTGAGCTGTGTGAAAGCAACATGGATAAACCTCAGACGCCAGGTTACTGTCCCCCCTCACCACTTATTAGCCTGCATTGTATCTAAGCTATATAGAATTTTACTCATTATTTTTAGGAATAATCACAGATAATAATTGCCAAGAGATAGGAAATTGTTAGAAAAATTAATAGTATAAATGAATCACAAAGAGGAAAACTATTATGTTGATAATGGATTGCTACTGGAGAAAATGTCATGAATAAATAAGTGGATATTACCTTTATGTCCTACAGCAATACTTCCACAGAAGGAAAAACAAACTCTCCTAGTAGGGAGAACTTTAACTTCTAGTTACTTAGTTATAATTTATAGACTCCCTGGCAAATGAATTTCATATGCAGTACTGCTGCTACGACTTACACATGACTTCTGGAAATACAGGAATCCACATTTATGCAGTTTAGGTAACAGCAATTAAGTAGGTGTAAAGTACCTAGGGAGTAGAATTTGCAAGAGCAAAAGTTTACTATAGGGTCTTAACTGCATGAATCTAATGACTAGAAATTAGGGTGATTTTTTAGATATCTCCTTTTTATAGCATTAATATTAGAAAGAAGTATGCACACATCAGCATAATATTACTTTCTTGAAAGCTAGGTAAATGTAGATTCTTAGTATGACAAAGTAGTACTCGCATTATCCTAAATGTGTAAGGAAAGTCCAGTTTGAAGCCAAACAAGCTGAAAAATAAAAAACAGAAAAGAGGAAAATCAATTTTATATTTTCCTCCTACACGTAACAAATACATTTTAACTTTATTATGTCATGTACTTCCTTTTTAAATAGTACAGAATGCTATCTTTAGCATTTTCATGAACAAGCAGAAGTTGTTTTGTATTTATATTGCCTTTTATTTTTAGATTTATCCTTATAAATACATGAATTTCATTTAAAAAAGGAAAAATAAATAATCAGGATACCCAGGTAAATCTGAATTTTAAAAAAACAACATATCATGCTTAGCATAATTATGTCCCAAATATTACACAGGACATACTTACACTAATAAAATTATTTGTTGTTTACTAAAACACCAGTATAACTGGATTTCCTGTATTTTATCTAGCAACTCTATATAAAGTTAAAATACATTTTAAATAAAGAATACTTCCTTTTTATGAAACTGCTTATAATCTCACTTAAATGAGACAAAGATCCAAGCAAATGTATTGCTCTATGGAAACACATTTATCTGTGTTTAAAAAAAAGAAGAAGAAAGAAAAATCATTAAGTTTCAAAGCTTTCTATATGCTGACAAACTCAGTTCCTTGGTAAAAGTGATCCTAAAATTTAACTTGGAAAACAGGAAATAAATAGAATCATTATATTATTACAAATAATGAGTAAATAGGTCATTTTAAATTGCAGGACAAAAAATAGTTCTAGGCTACAAGTAACATTGCTAACATTGCTAACAATAATTGCTTTATAATTTTAAGTGAAACCATCAACTGAAATTTTAATCTGATGCTTTCATACATGAAATAAAAATGAAAATTGAACTATATATTTTCATAGATTTTAAAACTATGAAAGAATTTTTAAAAAACCATTTTATTCTAAGAAACAATATTTTAAAAACACACCCTTGTAGAGTAGCTTTCTACATAACTTGTTTATTAATGTAGTATATAGCCTCTGCATAGGAGAAGGCAATGGCACCCCACTCCAGTACTCTTGCCTGGAAAATCCCATGGACGGAGAAACCTGGTGGGCTGCAGTCCATGGGGTCGCTACGAGTCGGACACGACTGAGCAACTTCACTTTCACTTTTCATTTTCATGCATTGGAGAAGGAAATGGCAACCCACTCCAGTGTTCTTGCCTGGAGAATCCCAGGGACAGCGGAGCCTGGTGGGCTGCCGTCTATGGGGTTGCACAGAGTCGGACACGACTGAAGCGACTTAGCAGCAGCAGCAGCATAGCCTCTGCATAGACAAGTTGACTATAAAAAGTTGAACAAAAAGAAGTCAGCATTTTCCTAAGCTGCAATCTACCACTGACAGATATACAGTGTAACATTTGTTGACTTTAATTCTTTATTTAAAAAATTATATACCAATATTGATTTCCTGGATGTGATAAATACACCATCATAATGTAAGATGTTATTAATAGAGAAAACTACTAGAGCTCACTATACTGTTCTTACAACTTTTCCGAGTCTAAAATTATTCCAAAAGGAAAAGTTTACTTTAAAAAAATGAAGTAAAAAAATGCCACTGCTTTTGGATTATAGAAATACTAAAAGTCATTCTAAACCTCTTCACAGACATAAATACCATTTCTTTATAATAGGAATCACTATTATATCCCACTTTTGAAACATTTTCTCTGTAAAACAACAGGCAGAATTTTAAGAATGGAACACTTCACAGATTCTGATTTTCTCGGGTATACATATTAAAACATTCAAGTGAACATGTCACTAAGCAGAGTATGTTCACATTTAATAATTACACCATATACTAAATAAATTATATCATGTACTTTCTACAAAGTATATGCAACTAAAGAATATATAATGTTCTTTTGCCAAAATATTTTCAAGGTTTTTTTATTGCCTTATATTCCTTACTATTACAACAGTCAATTGATAGTAAACTAAAATATGTCACTACTGAGGGCATAGGAAATATGATATATGTATATCATACTCCAACAGAACCACTAAAGTTTTAAACCAAATATTTATTGGGAAAATGAGAAAAACTCAATTTGCCTAACACTACAAAGGACACTGAATTGTCATCTACAAGAATCTTACTTTCTTAAAGGTTTAAGAGAAACAGAATTTAATGTTAGAAAAATGATTATTTTTCCTTAAACTGAGACTTCATATATTTGTAGTCAAATTCTGTTAACAGTATATGTGTGTGTATATATATATATATATATATATATATACACACACACACACACACATACATACATGTACGTAACTTGATAATATTGATACACTAAATCAATGTGAATAACTCTTAAATTCACTTCCACGTACTGGTTCCCTCTTCCTTACAAAGGTCATTGTTTGTTTAATTGAAAGGGGAAAGTGCTTATGAAAAAAAAAGCAAAACAAGGGACAGGTATGTAAAAGAGAAACGAAATACTGATCGGTACAGGAGAATGAGCACAAAACTTCCTGAAATGATGGGAAACCTGATGATAGGGTACCTGAATAATCAGGGGTATTAAATTGGGTGCAAAATTGGGCAGTACAATCTTTATTTTCAGTTGAAGTAGAAAATCGCCTGAACTCTGGGGGAGGTGGAGGGCAAAACATCTATTTTCTTTCTTTCTTCTCTTTCAGTGCTTAAATTGGAGTGGCTAAAAAACTTAAAACTGGAAGGATCAGTCCCCTTCAAAGATATAAAGATAACCCTAGGTAAATTATTGAGTTTTTTTTTCTAACAGTCACAAGGAGTATAGAGTGAAATGAACATAATGTAAATCAACTCATTGTTTGGGTACTTTCAAATTAGTTGCCAAGAAAGGAGTAAAAACTTGATAAGCAGGCTCCAGTTTCCATGTGTTAAGAAATCT
This sequence comes from Aepyceros melampus, assembly GCA_006408695.1. Taxonomy (NCBI): domain Eukaryota; kingdom Metazoa; phylum Chordata; class Mammalia; order Artiodactyla; family Bovidae; genus Aepyceros; species Aepyceros melampus. The sequence continues at coordinate 257,530 of SJXQ01000757.1, read as the reverse complement.
TAAAACTTGTGGGAGCACAATAAATTTAAAATGAAGAAAAGTAAACAAGGAAAATGCTAAGCAGTGAAACACTGATGTGAACAGGGTATAAAGGATTTTCTTTAAAGAAAAAAACTATAAAGAGTTCCATTGTGCTTTTAAATTACAAATTTGGATTTCTTTGATTTAAGCTGAGTCTGATTTTAAAGTATCTGTCAGAATGTCCTGATCCATTTAAATATTCAAACTGCTGATGCTATTTCTTACCTATCTTGGGGAGAAATTAAATATAAATCAAAATCTTAAGGAAGCCCACATTTTCAAATAGGTAAATAGCTATTTTGAATGAAGCAACATGTAGTATACTTTTTATCCTCCCCCTCTGGCACAGAAAGTGCATTTCTGAACCGAAAACCAGGTATGTTCAGACCACTGATTGCAGCAGTTCCTGGTCTTGAGCCTTTTCCCCAGGAACCAAGCAAAAAACGCACAAATTCACTAAAATAAGTGACAAGAGATAGCAGGCAAATCCCAGGTGGCTTGTCTGCCTTTTTCCAGGAAAAATGTGGCCCAGCTTTCATGAATTTGTATTTTGTTTTGATAGGAATGCATATTTAATCATCAAAGCAAAAATTTTTACACTCAAACATAAGATCCTTTAGCAGAGATTTTTAAACGTTTTTTTAAGCCACAAATAAAACTTAAATTTAAAAAGTGATGCCAAACTGTTTTGCAGGCACAAGAAAGATGAGAGCAGGGAAAGATTAGATCATCCAGACCCGGATTTTGAAAGACACTTGTAGTTTACTTGTGAAGCTTCATTTAGCATTGAGGTACAGGGGAAATGCTGTTCCTGGTGACAGCGCAGTGGGAATTCCCACTCCAACAACCCATGAAATGTTACTGCATAATTATTCACCTTCTGAGGCCCATTAGAACTTATCAGCAGAGAAAGAAATTTAATTTAAACTCACCCCTCGGTGGTAAAGAATGACCGAGACACGAGATCAAAGCCGGAAGCTCTGTCCTCCAGTGGTTTGCAACACCTAGGCACAATAGGGTGAGAGAACGCTACATTCCAGCACTTTCCGGCTTTCCGGACCCTGGAGAGAGGGGTGGAGGTGGGGGCCTCCACACCGGCGGGTTTGAGGGAAGGACTCCGGAGGTGGATGTGTCAAATACACCCTTGAATTCCAGGAGGCCAGATTGCTTCTACCCGTGGCTTCAGGGGCTTTTCGAGAGAGGCCCAAGCTGCAGACCAGTTAAGCCATTCCTCTCCCTTCCCTGCTACTGGGACTGCGGGTCAGTGGTACCCGTGGATTTAACCACAAGCTGGACATGGCTGGAGCCGCTGCACACGCAGGTGTGCAGCTCTGCGAACTCTTGAATATTGAAGACGCTTAGACTGCAGCACATCACAGGGCACTTTAAAAGCCTATACACGGTGCATGCATAACCAAAAATAAACTCCAAAGTTAATCCCTGCATAGCTAGAGAGTACAAAGTGGAACTCAGACCCAAACCTGCTGAGAGGTTTGGATCCTCAGTCCGCCCCAGGGAGCAGCAGGTACATTCTCAAAGTAAAGATGATCTTAAAGGAAGTATGGTACTTTTTCTGAAGGACTGACCCGTTCCTCCCTTCAGATGTCACCAAAATACGGGGCCCGGAGAATATTGCTGGCACTCCTCAAATATTCAGCTGCCAGAAGCGTGGACGTGCAAGAAGGGAGAGGAAGAAGCCCAAGGAGGTTGTTGGGTTTTAGGTACAAGGCAGCAAAGACAAGTTGAGTCAGCTCAACAGGTACAGTGATTATGTATCTATATATACCTGTCGATAAGATTCTCCTCTAGGTCAGCATTTAAATGGCTACACTGTTCTTTTGATTCCTGAAATCAAAAATCACAATCGGTCCTGATTTTGCTTCCCTTGTGCCAATAGTGTGAGAAAAGGTGCACAAATTCCTTCATTTGAGTCCGGCAAACCCTTAATAAAATGACAAGAATAAAACTTATTCTGCCGACGGAAGACCACTGCAGTTTGCTGAACTGCTACAGGACCAGAAACGAGTAAGAGACAAGTGAGAGTGAACAGAGTACTTTAGCCAGGAAAAGAGCACATACGATGCTATACCGAAAGAAATCCAACAGGTTCAGGAAAAGGGACCTTGGCCCGCCACGCCGCGGTAGGCCCGGGTAGCACCGGCAGGACGCGGCACTTGGCCTGCCATCCCGGCAGAGGGTGGGATAGAGCCCGAGGGTCCCGGCGCTCGGAAGACCAAGGGCAGTGGGCGGATGCTGGTGATTTGGAGAGCAAACGGAGGGAATCCGCCCATCCCAGGCCGGCCGGCTTGTCTTTTGAGCCGGGAAGTGAGCGCGGGAGAAGTTCACCCGGCGATTCCCGCGGTGGGTTCGCGCGGGGCCAGAGAGGCTCTGGGAAGCGCGGGCTGGTTGGGCCGGTGTCGGCAGCGGCTGGCGCGCTGCAGAACGCGCACGGGGCACAGGGTGGCGCTCGCTGTCCGTGCAGCGGGAGGAGGCGGCCGCGGTGCCTTTGTGTGCGCGGGCGCCGCGCGCGGCGGCTCGGCTGGCAGCACAAGGGGGAAGACGGGCGGGTGCGGGGTCTGGGATAGACTCGACTGCCGCCCTACCCTTCGCTGCAGCTCTTGGGTGGACAACGCGGCTCGTCCGCTCAAACGCTTCCGGGCAGTCGGAAAGCCTTTTTGAGAGCAGCTGGCAAGTAGAGACGGGAAAGGAAAGAGGAAGTAGCGTTTAGAGAGGCTGGAAAATTCTCTTGGGCTCAACACATCGCCTTGAATTCACTGAAACAGAATAAGGGCAACTTTGGGCAGCCCAAACTCAGCCTCGAGCCCCGCAAGAGAAGCAGCGGGCGTCTCCACCTTCCCTCCAGCGGGGCAAGAAATGGCTTGTCTGAGAAGTTAAGGAGTGGGCTTAGAAGAAATTCCCCAAATGGACAGGAAAGAACAACAGTGAAAAGCAGCAGTTTTGAGCGGGCGCTTCATTCCCGGTTCTCATCCTCCAGCTCCCTTCGCAGTCTCTGGAGATCTAAAAGCCCCGACTATCGTTAGGAATCGAAGCAAAATGTATAAGGCTGCTTCCTCACCGCCAGGAGACTCCGCAGGAAATTAAATTAAATTAACACGCGCCCAGGGACCAAAGAAAATAGATACCACCCCTAAACCCCCTCCCCCCGCTAAGCAAATCAACACTTCAGCGTACAGGGAATGCGGCGAACCTAAAGAGATCGCCACTGACGCGCATCCCCTTAAACCTTAGCGGCTGGAGCAAGGAATTATCGGCTTTCCTTTAATCCGGAAGCAGGGAATAAATAGGGCGAAAGCAAATTCTGAATCTTAATTTTTAAACAACACAACAATTGTATATCGAGCAAAGTCTTCAAAAGATACCACCCAGAACGACAATCCAAAGTTAAAAATGAGTACACTTCACTCCCATTGATCCTTTACTTAACACGATTTTCTTTCAAGACAGTGATAGAATTAATCTGCTTGTCTACTTTTTAAAGAAAAAAAGGAGGGGGGGACGACAACATAGAAATCATATTTTTAAAAGAGAGAGGGGCTTGATCATACCTGAGTTTATCTTAAGGGTGTAGGGAGAATAATAATGCCTGTTTGGACAGAAGCAGTAAAAGTCTGCAGTAAATTTTAAACCTGTTTATTCAAAATATCTACTTCAAATTAACACTTCTTTGAGGCTATTTGAAAAACTGAGCAAAATTTAGAATTTCTCTACCAGTTTAGGCAACCAGAGAACAATCAAATCTACACTCCCTTCCCCGCAAAGTTCCTACCTTAATTTACCAGCCTAAAAGATCAAATGACCTTTAAGCCAATCCTCTAAAATAAAACATTTATTTTAAAAACAATTCCTCCACAGGCCCTCTGTAACATTCCATTTGATAATTTCAACAAAAGATCCATGGGGAAATGAAAATGTAGATGGCAAGATTATCGATCTGTCCGCTCAGGAGTCCAGTCTCATCATATGTTAGTCTTTTATTTTTAATTTCAGCATTCTGTCCCCAATTGAGAAGGTATATCAAGATTGGGGTAAGATGACAGTGGGAGGAGGACAAACCCATCCAGGAACTTTTTCTAGTATCAGTTGGTAAAGAATATGAGTACCTCATCATATTTGCTTAAATTGTTTCAGCTTAAACAAATTTTTTGCTGATAGTCCATCTCAACAAATCATAGTCATGTTCCTAAGCAAAAAACATCATCCAAAAAGAAATTGAACCAGAACAGGAGAAAGCAGGGTAAGGAAGAAACACTCAAGTTTGGGGATGAAATGAAGCAGGTTAACAGAAAAGCTGGACTCAGCTGCAGCCCTACTCTAGTCTCCTGAGGGTGGACTAATATATGCTGGCCTGACTGTGGGTCAACAACCTGTTTAACTCTACCTTGATCTGCAAGACTGGAAGCTTGTCCCTTGGTTTAAAGTGAGACCAAGCCTTTGGCTTCATTTGAGTGAGCCTGCAGGCACTGTTATGTGGTGTGTTTGCATAGATAAAACGGGGAGAAACCATTGTTTTGTACTTCATTCTCTATCCTCCAAAAAGATGTGCACCCCCAAAAGGAAACCCTGGCCACCCTACATAAATGAATTTGTTGGCTATAGCAACAATACAAAATAAACCAAAGCTAAAATGGGGAGAAGCCAAAGGAAGAAAGTGAAAATTTGAACATCCATACTACAGAAAAATCTGTCCCCATTTACCCACCCCAGAATCTTCTTCCAAACAATATCTATCCTTATCATCAACCACTTTGTAAATCAAATGTGATCCTGGGTAAAATGCAGCTGATATAATGAAGGTACCAAGCAGCTTTTTTCTTACCTGCCACTACATTTAACTCCTTCAGAACCGTTTTCTCTGAGTCCCTCAGCACTGCAACTTTCAATAAAAAAGAAACAACACTTAAATTGTGTTCTGCGTGTTATTCCTAGGAAGAAAGTGACAGAAAGAGACTATTTTACTTTTTAAAACCATTATGTAGAGCTGTAGTATACCAAAGAATTAGAGCTTACTTGCTTGCCTAAAGTCATAGGGGTTGGAGTTCTCAAACATCAGCACAGGCAACAGGATTAAGGCATGTTGTTACTTGGGCACAAACTACATTATTCTAAAATACTTTATCCCTTTTTCTTATGAATTTACAGTATTTATAACATTCTGTATTTTCACTTGTTTCTATGGATAATAATGACTTTATATAAATTTCATTGAAAAATTGTCAGTTCAAGATGCACACCAAGTCTGAATTTAGGGTGGGGAAATGCAAACGGAAAGAAAGAAGCTAAACTTAAAAGAATCTGAACACACTAACTTTTTATTCAGTTTGTTTCAAAATAATATTAATCTAATAGTGAAATACTTTGATATAACAGCAATCAACATTTAAAGTATTTTATGTTTCAAAGTATGGCTCAAGGAACACCCATTGCTTAAATGCACTTAGACATAACAAGACAGTATTTTTTTATTGGCATCATTGACACCTATGAACAATAGCCTAGTAGATAGATTAAGGTTTAACCTTCCTTTTCTTTGGTGGCTGTTTAGAGACTTTAAAAGAACAGATAACTCATTTCAATAGGAATCTACTACTGATATTTAGCTCTACATAATCTGTAGCTAAACATGGAATGCCAAAAATAAGCTTTTGTTAGCTTGACTTCCTCCACCCCCTAACAATAAAAAGTTATTCCCAAACCCATGTTTTTATTTTAGATGTACTGATCTTCTAGTGTAAGGCTTGGCCTTTTAAATACCAAATGCAACTAATGGCCAACAACCTGGCTCCTTCTGGAGAATGAGAAGAAAGCAGAACGAAGAAATTTCCTTTAATTGTTTGGTGACTTTGTATAAATTTTAAGAGCTCAGTAAATCCTGATGCTTGGAGCTAAAATCTACTGGTAAATAATTACATTTCTTAGACACTACAGTCTTTATCTTGGTAAATAGAGAAAACACAGCTTCCCCAAATATACCATTCCATCTAAGTAATAGCTTAAAAACAATTATTTAAATATTACCTCAAAACAGGGCTATGTTTTGTTTAAATTAGACATTTAACTGAAGATAAAATGCAAATGTCCATAGTTTAAAAGGAAAAAAAATACAAATTAACTGACCTAGTCTTTATCTGAGTTTATTAATACCATTTAAAATATTACAAATAAATCAATTACATTTCATGCATTTAAAATGCAAGTCTAAAATGTTCCAGAGAAAGGCTTTTCATTTCAATGTGAAATATCCAAATTATTTCAACATTACAATGAGCAATTAGTTTGCAGAATCTGCAAACATTTAAATGTAGTGTCAGGAGTGTTTATTATTAACAGTTAACAATATTACCTTCAGGAAATACACAAAGGCCAAAGTTAGTTGAGATTCACTTGGACATTTTATTTAACACATGGGTTTTTGGCAGACCCAGTTATTATGAAATATAAGAGAACTCTCACTTTAACTATGCCTGAACTGCCAGCAAATGCAAGTAAGTACATGCTTCATTAAATTAAGTGTCATCCCACATTTATCAAATATTGTCTTAGTTACAGTTTGATACCTATCTAAATTCATATTCGAGCAAAACTAGGCCCCGAAAGTGCGTTTGTGGCTCTGCACCTCCAGAAGTGAGTTCAAAAAATCTGCGCTCATCAGAACTGCAAGAATAACTCTTAATATTTTCTTGTGTCCAAAAAAAAAAAAAAAAAATCAAGTTTACTTCAATATATTTTCAAATATTTACTGGAAGTAATGTACAAGAAAAATACTATACAAAATCGTCTCCTGGACAACTGCACCTCGCACCCATACACTGGTGGAGTTATAGTTAATTGATATCTAATCTAGAACGATTCTCCAGTTGTACAAACCATTAGGTTCAGATATATCTTACAATTTTTTTCTGTTTTTCCCTTTTGGCATTTAAACTACAGCCTGGTCCAAAATAAACAATAGCTTCTTTACTTGTTTATAAGTTTAAATCACACACAAAAAAAGTTAAACCCTAAGAATCTTCAACGAATTGCAAGAATTTACAGAAATGGGTTCTATACAAATTGACTGCTGGACTAGCAAAAAAAGAGAGATTATGCTCCGGAGTGGTGAAAACGAGGTAGCAAAGGACAAACACGGATATAGTTAATCTGGTCTCACCGGAAAGGGGTATTTTTGCATAAGAAAAAGACACCTACCCTCACCCCCACCCTCAACCCCATAAGTTAAGTTAATGCGATCAAAATAACTTTGGGATCAATATTAGCACAATTTTGAGAGAACGACTTGCGTACTGATAGAGGAAAAACTACCTACAAGGGAAACCAAATAGAAGGATGCTGTTGTGTTTTCTTTAGATTTTCCGTTTAAAAAAGTTATAAAGATTAAAGAAGGCTGTTGCATCGATTCACCAAGACTGCCCTTAGCTGAAACTTGCATCGGTTCCACCCCAGGGAACAAAGGGAGAGTCAGGGCTTGCGTTGGAGAGCTGAACTAGGTAAACTCCGGGTTTCCGTGCCCCGAGATGGGCACCCGACAGCTCTGCGACAGGCAGGCCGGGACGCCCGGCTGCAAGACAGGGCGCTTCGCAACTCAGACGCCCGAAAACGCTGTTCTGGTACTGGTACGTCGCCAGTCGGCGGCTGGCCTGCCCCGGAGGCCCCGGGTGGCGCTCAAACTTGCTCAGCCTACTTGTTAACCGCGCGTGCAGAGGCCCGGGGTCCCACGCACTGGATCGGCCCACCCTTA
>SJXQ01000757.1:211455-232019 GCA_006408695.1 Aepyceros melampus | reverse complement strand
AATCCAAGCCCATCCCCACCCCTCCACCCCCCCCACTAAATTTAATCTGCTTTTACCTTAATTAATGTTTGATCTAAATTATCAGGATAATTGTCTTAATTATCCACTTCATTTTGCTAGCTAGTGTAGACTTGACCAAAGTGAAAATAGCATTGGCAGTTATGTACTTTGAGAAGTGTATGCAGACAATTTACATAATTTAGCCAAAATGGCCAATTAATTGGTGTAATTATGAATGTCTAGACTTGGCCTTTATTGGGTAGGCAGAAGTAAAACCACTCCTCTTTCCAATGGTTGTTCGCCTCTAGCTTGAAAGATCCATATTTTTCTTGTATTGAATATTTTTACATTCCTAATTTAAAATATTCTCATATTTTTATTATTTAGGCATGTTAATTAAGAGTAATTATCCAAAGACTATCAAGTGCATCTTCTTGCCTCTTACAAATCCTTGAATTATGACATAACTTAATGTGTGATTTATCCCACTTTTGGAAATGTATGTAATTACATATTTATCTCCGTAGTGTTACTGCTTTATACTTAATATTCAGTCATTAGCATTATTCTCTCTTCTGTGGAAAGTCAACTTCTAACTGCATGAAATTCCCAGAGCTTAAAGCCATTTTACAAATATATGTTAATGAATTTTTGCAGTTTTTCAGGTGTGAAATTCATACAACTTTATGTAAAAATTAGTGGGAACTTTAAATTTTTTGCATACAGTTACCTCCTTAGGTTAGAATCACTGCTACTTTGACTATTTAAATATAATGTCTTCTTTTATTCTTATGTAGCTCACATTTTAAAACATGTTTCCATACAGTCTTAATCTTCTAAAGCTGTTTGTCAAGGCAAAGCAAAAGTACTGATGATTGTGGTAATCCTACTAAGCAGAGAACTACAGTATGATTAGTTTTAATCAGAACTTAAGCATCAGAAATGTACAACCTAAATAAGAAAACATGTTTTTTGACAACTAGTAATGGTTATTGTCCTCGTCCATGGGAAATTTCTTAATATAGTCAATGAAAGCAATTGAGAATAAAAGTACTTTTATAATTAATATACATACACTTGAAGAAACTATACCTATAATGAATACTGACTTATAAATTGGGAAAATTTATTTCTATGTCTAGTTTCACTGATTCTGTGTTGGTTAGAAGACATATCACTTAACCTGCTGAGTCTCAGTTTTTTCATTTCTAAAACAGGGGTATTACTTGCTCTGCCAACTCCACAAGTTGGACAAGATGGCTCTGAGGCTCCAATGAGACAAGGTATGTGAATCTTCATATTTATGGAGCACCTACTGTAGGAAGAAAGGAAAATATAAGCAATAGATGCCTGGTTTCAGATTATTTAGAGTACCTGAGTAGAAGAGCAAAAGTGCAAGAAGTCACTAGCACAAATGGTAGGTAGAGAATTGAATATGTGCTTAATGAATTGTACAAATCATTAGTTAGGGTCAGTAGGGAGTTACAAGAAGACAAAACCTAGGGGTCTTGAGTGGATTATAAAACGATAACATGTAACAGATGTGGAATATTCTGAAGATTAAAATTTTTATTTTTCATAGTTTTTATATGTAGTAAGATAGATCTAGAGCTGCCCTTATTATTTGATACATGTAATAAAGCTATAGATGGAACTGTAGCATATACTATATACCCGGCAATATAGATATATATAGCAATATATATAATTAAATACGTGATATATATTATATACATATATATATAATTAAAAGGTAATTATAAGTTAGGGAAAAACCGATTGTTGGTCTTTGCTTGTATTCTTAGGTAAAAATGGTATTCTGAGGCTTAATCAGTAAATATTGCCTTGTAGCAGTATCTTGTATATGTAAAAAAGGCAGCTGGCTTAAAAAAAAAATTTATTGAAGTAAATGGGGCTCCAAGACTGCCATTCTCTTTTGTTTGTCCGGGATGAGGTCCTGCCCACTTTGGGGCACTGGCTCTGCATCTGTCATTCCATTTGCCAGTGAGTCTCAAAGTCAGGACACTACAGCTGTCCTGTTCTTTCAGCCTTTTCTGTGATGGAAGAGATGAGATGACTGGCTGGCTGGTCAAGGCTTCATCACATATTCAGCAATTCTGTACAAGTACTATCCTGTAATTGTATTGTTCTCGCCTTTATTTGTGGAGCAGAACTTTTCACTCTGAAAGGTCATTGGAATGTTTATTTTACTATGTGTCCCTATTTAATTATTTTGCTTTGAGTTGTGTTTGTTAATAAAACAATGGTGTCAAACTGTTAGCCGTAATTTATGTTCTACCACGCACATGCATGCATTTGCATAGCCAGGAATAGTGAATGGAAAGGGAAAGAACACTGCTGTTTGTTGGAAGGTTCCGGTTAGGTTTCCTTCCAAATAAGGACTAATCTGTTGACTTCCTAAATAAGACGTGTGGACATAAGCAAAGTCTTTTGTGTTTGAAAGTAGCAAAGTCTACTAATTCAATATTAATGTCTTGGATTTGTCAGAGGAACTCAAATATAAATAATCAGATGAAATTTCTCTTGGTTGGTGACTGGACTGGTTCTGGCTAAACTAGCTTTGAGTTGGTTGGAATTGATGGAGACAAATTTGAAGTTCATTTGTACTTTCTTTTCCTTGGCTGGGATGTGTATGTGTTTGAATTAGTCTTTAATCATACCAAAAATTTTGGTGGAGGAAGCATTGTAATGAGGCATCTCTAAGTGTGCTATGTGATAGTCCTTGCACAGTTGCCATGAACTTGAATGCATAAACTTGAAGCATAGCAAGATCACATCTTTTGCCTTCTCCCTTGAGTCTCAGTTGTTTTTAACATTGGCTGTACAATCATACTCTCTTGAGAAGATTTCAGAAATCTTGATGTCTGGGCAGGATACTCAGAGGTTGATTTAATCGGTCTGGAATGTGGCCTGAGGCTTGGGATTCTGAAAGCTCCTCTAAAGAGTTTTGCCCTTTGATTCTAACTTGGAGCTGAGGTAGAAAACCACGGACTCAAGGGTAGACTGATGACCAAGTGTGCTTAAGCACTTGCTTTTGAGTTTGGCTCTCCTCTCCAGGTCTTTCCTGCAGGTCTTCAGTTATAGCTGACAATCCCAAATATTGGGAGAGAAGTAGGTAGGGTAAGTTACATACATTCAGATTGGGGCTAAAGTGGATTCAGAGCCCTGTGGTTTAAACACTTTCTCATTTAATTACCTTAATATCCTGCACTAAATAACTCCCATTGTGTGAAAACTACTGTTAGATTTTAAACATTTTTTTAAAAGGAAGTGTGATTGGCTTACAATAATATGTTGGTTCCAGGTGTACAACATACTGAAATTCTCTGTTTCTATACATTACAAAATTATCACCATGATAAGTCTAATTACCGTCTATCACCAAAAAAAGTGTTTACAGTATTATTAACTATATTCCCCATGCTGTACATTTCATCCCCATAACTCATTTATTTTTCAGCTGGAAGTTTGTACTTCTTAATCTCCCTCACCAATTTCAGTAGAATTCACCTGTGAACCTGTCTGGTTTTGTACTTTTGTTTGTTGGGAGATTTTAAAATATCTGATTCAAAATAAAATAAAATAAAATATCTGATTCAGCTTAATTACTAGTAATCAGTAAGTTCATATTTCCTTTTTCTACCTGATTCAGTCTTGGGAGATTGTACATTTGTAGGTATTTATTTATTTCTTCTAGGTTATCCATTTTATTGACATATAATTGTTCAAACATAATCTCATGATTTTTGTGTTTCTGTGGTGTTTGTTGTAACTTTTTTGTTTCTGATTTTATTCTGATTTTGTTTTATTTATCTGTGTCCAACAAAGAGTCAGACATACTTAGCAACTCGAGAACAACAATTCACTAAAAAACAACAACAATAAGCATATGGGTATAACTGCAATTTAAGATAATCAGTACCAGTAGTTAAGTGACCAGATTAAGTATATAATTTGATTGTTATTGTTGTTCTTCAGTTACTAAGTTGTGTTCAACTCTTTGCAACCCCATGAACAATAGCATGCCAGACTTCCCTGTCCTTCACTATCTCCCTGAGTTTGTTCAATCATGTCCATTGAGTCAGTGATGCCGGCCAACCTTCTCATTATCTGTCCCCCTCTTCTCTTGCCGTCAGTCTTTCCCAGCATCAGGGTCTTTTCCAATGAGATGGCTCTTTGTATTAGGTGACCAAGGTATTGGAGCTTTAGCTTCAGCATCAGTCCTTCCAATGAAAATTCAGGATTGCTTTACTTTAGTTGTGGACTGGTTTGCTCTCTTTGCTGTCCAAGGGACTCTCAAAAGTCTTCTCCACTACCACAGTTCGAAAGTATCAATTCTCCACTGTTCAGACTTCTTTATGGTCCAACTCTCACATCTGTACATGACTACCAGAAAATCGTAATGTTGACTATATGGACCTTTGTTAGCAAAGTGATGTCTCTGCTTTTTAGTACACTTCTAAGTTTGTCATAGTTTACCTTCCAAGGAGTAAGGGTCTTTCATTTCATGGCTGCAGTCACCATCTTCAATGATTTTGGAGCACAAGAAAATAAAATCTGTCAATGTTTCCATTTTCCCCTATCTATTTGCCATGAAGTGATTGGACCAGCTGCCATGATCCTTGTTTTATGAATGTTGAATTTTAAGCCAGCCTTTTCACTCAACTTTTTTACCCTCATCGAGAATAAAGACAACAAATCTAATTCCATTATAAAAAGCTATCTCAATGTAAATAATTTCTGAAGAAAATGAGATTTAGGGACTTATAGTTAATATAGCAGATTGAACATGTATAGTTTTTTCACTTCTCTTCAGAAACCTATCAAAGTCATAATGGAATAATATAAGAGAGCAAAGTAGAGCCAGAAAGTAAACTAGGAAATAAATAGTCATGGAGTCCATAAAACAATCCAGTCAAAGAAAAGAAGTGAAGTGAAGAATGACAAATGGGTTTAGAGGGAGCCACCAACCCATATTGAAATAGGAAGCTATGGGAAGGAGGATTTTAGGGAAAAAATGTAAAAGTAATGAATTGTTTGATGTACATAAACCTTTAGAAAAGTTAATGAACATTTGACAAATCTGTAGAGCATTTGGGGAAAAACAGAGTAAGTACATAGAAAACTTGGGCTTCCCTGCTGGCAGAGTGGTAAAGAGTCTGCCTGTCAAGCAGGAGACATGGGTTCAATCCCTGGGTCAGGAATATCCTCTGGAGAAGGAAATGGCAACCCATTCCAGTATTCTTGCCTGGAAAACCCCATGGACAGAGAAGTCTGGGTCTTCAGTCCACTGGGTCACAAAAGAGTCAAACATGACTGACTGACTAAATAACAACAACATAGAAAATTAAACCAATGTGAAATCATTAAAATTAATAACTACAGGAAAAACAAAAAGTATAATGAGAGAAGAAACATAGTAAAACATATCACTTGGCTCACTCAATAGTAAACAGTTTTTATGTAGTTGTAATATAGTAAATATCAATTATTAATCTAAATAAAATTTTTGATGTAATTATATTTGGTGGATGGGGGAGATAAATGTGTATTTCTTTTTTTGGAAGGTAGATGAGGTGGTATAAGAGAGCTCAATTGTATTCATGTCATCCTTGATAGAAAATCAGTAGTTTATATGAAAAAAATCTTATATATTTACAGTTGGAAAATATGTACTTAATTACTAACAGCAGTTGCTTTGGGCTATAGGATTTTGTTGGGTGGGGGATGGTGGACAGAGTGGGAATGGGATAGGGGAGACTTTTTAATACTAGTCAATTTGATTTGATTTTTAATAGTAATTGATTTAGTAATAGTTTGATTTAGTAGTACCATGTACATGTATTACATAAGGAAAAATTAAAATTAATTTAAAGAAATACCTTTAAAAAAGACAAAACGTGGTTTGAAGAAGCACCCTCAAACTAATCTTTCACTCCTAAAGTAGTTAATGTTTACGTGTGGTTTTTTTTTTTAAGTCTTCCCAAATCAAAATATTCTTTTCAGGTTGTTATTTTTGGGAATGCTAAAGTCCTCAGAAACTCAGTTCAATGGGCTCAGAGTTCTAATGAAACAATTAAAGCAAAACCAAATTATAACAGTGAAGGAAATATTTACTTTGGATTTTTATTTCACCTCTTTGATTTCTTAGTGGTGAAGTGCAATGGAATCAATATTCCTGAGTTTGAACAAGTTCTATTACTTCCTGATTAGGTGATCTTGGGCTAATAGTTTAACTTCTCTAAGCATCAGTTTCTTCTCTAAAAATCGAATGATATGATTTTCTATCTCATAGGGTAGTTGTGAGGATTAAATGAAATGAATTACTTAGCAAAGTGTTTGGACGATATATCATAGGCATTACTTAATGCTAACTGCTATTTCTCATCCTTCTTCTTTCTTCCTAGAAAACAGAATATTCTCTAACAGCTCTATATGCATTGTCTTCTACCATTAAGCAACTAGATGCTTTTTAACTTGTCCTATTAGTTAACTTTATCTCTAGCCACATCTCTTTTTATAAGCACATGAATTATGGACCATTATATCACAGCTGAACTAATTTCTTAATGAGTGTCTTAATTATAAGTTATACTAGAACAAGTAACTAGTTTCTGATGTTCTGAGGAAGTAAATTTTTTCTTTTTTTTTTTCTGAGGGAGTACATTTAAGATTAATTACAATTGTATAGAACTTTCATTTGTCAAGCTTAAATTGCTATGTAAATAAAATCTGATTAAACCTTTGAGTAATTTATGATCCCCATTTGGCAGATGAGAAAACTGAGGTTTAAAAGTTATAGGTTTATAGGTTATATAATTTGTCTTTAAAAGACCTGTTATAATCTGTTATGTGCCTTAATTCATTTTAACTTCCTCATTTTAGCACTATCATAAGTGTTACTGAATAGGTAATAATACCATGTTTCAAAACTTGAATATGCAGTCAGTGATAACTTTGTGCCACAAATTAGATAATATTTCTGAATCCAAAAGAGCTGTAGGACTGTCCTTGATTGCTGCAGGGTCAGTAAGGTTTTTCCCCATGAACTACTTTGGTTTATTTGTGTGTTTATGCATGCAGGCACCACAGAGGGCTCTCTGTATGATAGGCACAGTGGTTAAGGTTGGGCACTGTAGTGGGAAAGGTATGGTTCTTACCTGCCCCCAAGCAGTTCCAGCAGAGAGATCTATCTGTTTGTATTTGTAACACATTGCTGTCAAGGACATGATGCAAATATGAACAAAGTTCCCAGAAAAATAGCACCTAGGTATATGGCTATGGTTTTTCCTGTGGTCATGTATGGATGTGAGAGTTGGATTGTGAAGAAGGCTGAGCGCAGAAGAATTGATGCTTTTGAACTGTGGTGTTGGAGAAGACTCTTGAGAGTCCCTTGGACTGCAAGGAGATCCAACCAGTCCATTCTGAGGGAGATCAACCCTGGGATTTCTTTGGAAGGAATGATGCTAAAACTGAAGCTCCAGTACTTTGGCCACCTTATGCGAAGAGTTGACTCATTGGAAAAGACCCTGATGCTGGGAGGGATTGGGGGCAGGAGGAGAAAGGGACGACCGAGGATGAGATGGCTGGATGGCATCACCAACTCAATGGACGTGAGTCTGAGTGAACTCTGGGAGTTGGTGATGGACAGGGAGGCCTGGCGTACTGTGATTCATGGGGTCGCAAAGAGTCGGAAAGACATGTCCTTTCATGAGACATGTCTTAAGGAAAGAATATTTGATACAAAATTTGAAATATATTTGTTCTCCTTGAAAGTAGATCTGTAATCAACTTGAGGTCTCAGTGACATATAAGTTCAAGAGTCAAAGATGGTGTTTGCTGGTTTACTAAGAGGATAAAATTAATCACTTCCTTTAAGAGATAAGAAAGACTTCTTCAGCAATCAATGCAAAGAAATAGAGGAAAAGAACAGAAGGGGAAAGACTAGAGATCTCTTCAAGAAAATTAGAGATACCAAGGGAACATTTCATGCAAAGATGGGCTCGATAAAGGACAGAAATGGTCTGGACCTAACAGAAGCAGAAGATATTAAGAAGAGGTGGCAAGAATACACGGAAGAACTGTACAAAAAAGATCTTCATGACCCAGATAATCATGATGATGTGTTGACTAATCTAGAGCCAGACATCTTGGATGTGAAGTCAAGTGGGCCTTAGAAAGCATCACTACAAACAAAGCTAGTAGAGGTGATGGAATTCTAGTTGAGCTGTTTCAAATCCTGAAGGATGATGCTGTGAAAGTGCTGCACTCACTATGCCAGCAAATCTGGAAAACTCAGCAGTGGCCAGAGGACTAGAAAAGGTCAGTTTTCATTCCAATTCCAAAGACAGGCAATGTATCCATTTCTGTCCTTTATCGAGCCCATCTTTGCATGAAATGTTCCCTTGGTATCTCTATAATCTTCTTGAAGAGATCTCTTGTCTATCCATTCTATTGTTTTCCTCTATTTCTTTGCATTGATCCCTGAGGAAGGCTTTCTTATCTCTCCTTGCTATTCTTTGGAACTCTGCATTCAAATGGGTATATCTTTCCTTTTCTCCTTTGCCTAGGAATGGACAGGAAATATATCTGAAACAATTATTGGCAGAATATAACCCGAATTATCTGAAACAGCAATCTGCAGATCCAGAAAGCACAGCAAACCCTGAACAGGGGAATCACGAGGAAAGACACCTGAGGCCCCTAGAGCAAGTTGCTGAAAACCAAAGATTAAAAAGCAGCCAGATGCAGAAAGAGCTTTATTCCATGTTGGGAGCAATGATAAAGCTCACAGAGGATATTTTGTCACAAAACTAATGATTGGCCGCAGAAGAAAATGTCACTGAATAAAAAGTCTGTCAAATTAGGAATGCATCTAGCAAAATCATCTTTCAAACATTAAGGATAAATAAAGACACTTAAAGATGAATTAAAGCTGAATAAATGTGTTCCCAGCTGATCTGCACCCTGAGAAATTCCAGAAAATATATCTGAAGCAATTATTGGCAGAATATAACCCGAATTATCTGAAACAGCAATCTGCAGATCCAGAAAGCACAGCAAACCCTGGACAGGGGAATCACGAGGAAAGACACCCGAAGCCCCTGGAGCAAGTTGCTGAAAACCAAAGATTAAAAAGCAGCCAGATGCAGAAAGAGCTTTATTCCATGTTGGGAGCAATGATAAAGCTCACAGAGGATATTTTGTCACAAAACTAATGATTGGCCGCAGAAGAAAATGTCACTGAATAAAAAGTCTGTCAGATTAGGAATGCATCTAGCAAAATCATCTTTCAAACATTAAGGATAAATAAAGACACTTAAAGATGAATTAAAGCTGAATGAATGTGTTCCCAGCTGATCTGCACCCTGTGAAATGATGAAGGAAGTTCTTCAGGCTGAAGAGAGATTTTCTCAGAAAGAAACGTGGTGTCCAGAAGCAATCACACCCAAGGGGAGGGTAAAGATGAAGACGGATGGAGCGGTGTTTCCCCTCCTTCTGCCTCCTTCTTCACAAGCTGACTATTTAAGACAACAAAGCGCAAAATATGCCGAGATTACCGCAGGAAATTTAAGCAGAAGGGAATAGCAGACGAGACAGGAAAGACTGTGGGTGGCTTCACTGTCATGAAGGTCTTTACATGACAGAGATGGATGAGACTGTCAGAATAAACCATAAAAAAATAAAGACAAAAATGGTGATTTTGAGGGAAACCACTGAAAGATAAATAACAGAGACAAAAGTCCACAGAGGAACAGATTGGATCATGAAAATTCACCCATTCAAGCCAAAATAGAATATAGCAAAAGAAGAGAAAGAGACCCAAAGAGGATAAATTGAGAAAGACTCGGAAGATGGTACACTGAAGCCCAACCCAGAGGGCGCTCATGGGAAGAGGTCAAACGTCCAGGCTGTGACCCGCTGGGCCCAGGCCCGCGCTTGTCTCCATCGCCAGGCGGTGGGCATTTCTCACCGCTTGGAGCCTTCAGCCTGTTTCCGGCTTCTCTGTGAGCAGCCACGCCGCCGTGGAGACTTCAGCCTGTTTCCGGCTTCTCTGTGAGCAGCCACGCTGCCGTGGAAGCTTCGTGTTTCTTTCTGCGGACGTGCTGCTGCTCCTAAGGTGCATTTCTGCGCACACCTCTCTGTCCACACAGATAGACGTGCGACACTGAAAGGTGCTCTTCACCTGATGGATAAGCCATCAGCTCCCAGTTAGTTCTCGTCTGTGGCTGAACCCTGGAAACAGGCTTGGAAGAAATTAACAATACATTTTGAAACTTGAAATACACTGTTGACTTCTTCTCCCTCTTACAATCTGTGTGCTGAAGACACTGAGCCGTTGGCCTTCCAGTAGCCCCAGCAGCTGGTGCTGACGACTGCACCCCTGACGTGTGACTTTGAAAGTATTTTCATCAGTTCCCAGTATTTCCTATAAACTGACCCTTAGATCAAGATGCTTCACCAGCTTCGTGCTGCTGATCCATGTTTTTGGTGAGGCTGTTCCCCTGGTGACACTGCCCCACGACCGAGATGTATCTAGGGTCTGCCCACCGCTTTCTCTCCTCCTCCCTCACTAACTGGCGTTAACCGGCACCACCCAGGCTCATTAATGTTTAAGTGTAGCAAAGTCATGATAATTTAACATTACCATTCTTTTCTTACTTATTAGCTGAAATATTTCCACACAGAGAAACCTCCCTTTATCAACTATTTGGTTACTCTGAAGTACAGTTTTTATATGAAAGCCCGGATCAATGCTTTACTCTTTCTCTTTCTTTCCATTTTCAAAATGACGAGCTGTATGTCTAGTATTTCCCAAAAGTGATCCCTGATTCCTTTGATTTTACTTGTTGAGAACCATCAATAATTCATGGAATTTTATGTAAATAGGTGTTTCCATCGCTAACAGTTATCATTTCTGATGCTAAGACTGTCCCGTCCTTTCCAGGAGAAGCCTGTTGTGTTGTATCCTGAGTGTTTTCAAGAAAGTTTCAGTAAGTGAGAGCATTATTCAGAAAGGTGCACGTTCCCAGGCTCAGAGAACGTTTGTAAACTGCACAGGCTCCTGGACCAGCCCAGGAGCGTGGCTCCAGCACCCCAGAATCCCCTCCGCAACCCCTGGAATTCCAACCAGCTGGGTAATTTATGAGAATTAGTAAACAGCAAAATAAGGTGCTTTCCTTTCGCCAGGCTTCTCTCCACAGCTCAGCTCTTTGGACGTGTGAATAACATCAGCAGTGACATGAGTAATGTCAGCAGTGACGTGAGTAACATACCCTTAGCGACAGGGGGAAAAGCAAAGTAAACACAGTCCTGGATAGGTCCTGGGTAGGCCCTGGTAGGCCCTGGTGGGCGTTTCTAACTTCAGGAAAGTAATCATGAAAGCTCTACACTTTAGAATAACACACAGTGTTCTCCCAGCAAAAATTACATTGATCCTTATCTCACCACTCAACCATAATGAACTGTTTTTACATTAAAGATTTAAATGTGAAAACTAAAATGTGCCAGAGGAACACTCGGAGACACTTTTTTATGACATCAAGATGAGAAATGCTTCACGCGTGACCAGAAGTGGGGTAAGATTCAGAATTTACAATCTTGGCAACTTAGATGCTGCCTGTCTCCAAGGAAATGAACAAACCAGAAGATACACAGTTTGACAATAAAACCACTTATAGCGTAGACAGCTCTGCTCAGTACTAAGTAACCACCTAAACGGGGAAGGAATAGATACGTAGGCATGTGTAACCTGGTGTGCGGCACAGCAGCAACTAACACGACGCTGTTAAGCAACTGGACTCCAATATAAAATAAAATGTTAAAAATGATAATAATTATAAAAGCTGAAAAATGGCCCCAAATACATAGAATCATTTCACTTACTAATAAATGAATGGAAATGCCCTGAGGATGCTTAACTTTATTATAAAACAAGGCTAACATCATGAATTATCATTTTTTCTCTTAGTTTGTGAGCTATTGATTAGGTAGAATTGGGGAAAATATGTGAGATACAGTCTTGGTGGAACCATGAGCAGCGTTAGCTTTTATGAAAGGCGGTTGTGAGGCACACACATTGAATTTAAAATGCTCACGTGCCTTTGGCCTGAGGAGTCAGCGACACCCGCCTGGCACAGAAGGGGGTCTGGCTGGCCAAGGACGAGCAGGCAGCCGTGTCCCCAGTGCCTGCAGAGCCAGTCTGGCCCAGGAGGACCCCGGGCAGGCCCCTCTGGTGGGGGGCCCAGGCCCCTCTGTCCTGGGACGGGTAGGGCGAGAGTCCCACAGAAGGTCTCGTCGGTTCTGTTCGCAAAGTCAGGCCCGGCTTCGCCCCCAGCACCCGGCCGTCCCCCGGTCCGGGCCACCGCGGACACACCGCTGCCCGGGACCTGCCGCCTCCGCGGCTGCAGGGTGGAGCAGACGGGCCCTCCTCTCCTCCTGCCCCGACGCCAGGTGGGGCCTCTCTGAACCTTTGCCAGGGGCCTGCAGAACCACGAGGAATCCCCGGTGACGACGCTAAACGCCCTGTCTAGAAAGGAGTCCTCCGCGGTCCCCTGGGTGCTTCTGGGGGGAAATCCGCGCCTAACTGCGGCGTCTGCCTCTTTGCTGTTTACAAAGAAGGGACGCGTGGCTTGCCCTTCATCTATTAGAAGCTGGTGCTGAACTATGCAGAAAGTAAAGTAACTGAACCTGGAACTTTTTATAACAGAGTCTGTGAAACCTAGAATTCCCCCAAGTAAGACACTTCACGCTGCTGCCGGGCCTGGGCCCTGCTTCGGACTCCCAGGCCTGGGGGCCGCGAGGTTTCTTTCAATAGAAATCCTGCAGAGCTGTCAGTCACGGGGGAAGCTAACTCTTTCTGTCTAAACGGCTGACTTCTCTGAGCAATAGGCTAAGAGCAAGCTTTCGGATCCCATGAGCCCATGAGGACACA
The DNA here is from genome assembly GCA_006408695.1 of Aepyceros melampus. Classification (NCBI taxonomy): domain Eukaryota; kingdom Metazoa; phylum Chordata; class Mammalia; order Artiodactyla; family Bovidae; genus Aepyceros; species Aepyceros melampus. The sequence goes on along the minus strand of SJXQ01000757.1, from coordinate 219,064 downwards.
GTCACCGGTGGGGATTCAGCGGCTCCACCCTCACCCTGGAGCTGGGGGCGGCGGCGACCTCCCTTCCTGCCCACATCCTTCCCCATCCTTCTGGGGCCTCGGGGCCCAAGTGAGGGTCCTGTGCAGGGAGCTGAGGCCCTCACCTACCAGACTTGGGGGGTCCGATTCCTGGGGACTGCTTGCCGCTCCCTGCCTCCTCTGCCCTCCACCCGAGGTCTCCACCTGCTGCGGGAGGCGCCAGGATCGGCCTTACCTTCACTCGCTTGTTCTCATGAAAATCAAACCTTGAGCTGAATAACCAAGCAGAGAATAACCAACGGGAACTCACATCTCACAGGCTTTGCGAAAATGCTATAGCCCTCAGAAACACTTAGGCATTCCCTCTCTCAAAGTTCAAATTGAAACACTTAGGCATTTCCTCTCTCAAAGCTCAAATTGAAACACTTAGGTATTTCCTCTCTCAAAGTTCAAATTGAAACACTTAGGTATTCCCTCTCTCAAAGTTCAAACCCTTGTATTTGTAAAAGAATAATTATTCTAGAAAGTGGACCATCTTGAAAGAAAGCCATTCAGACAGTTAATTCCATTAAATATATCTGTGTTATCTGAAATGTCAGAAGTGCTCTTTGTCAAGGTATTTAAAATAGAAGAGTCAACAGAGCTGTTTTTCTGAAGATGCTGCCTCCTAGAAAAAGCCTCCCCTCCAGGCGGGAGGGCTCCAGGTGGCTCCAAACTCCCTCTGGGATCCTGACATGTCTTCAGCATCCGTCCTGCCTGGGAAGGCTGGCGCTGTGGACTTAAGAAATGGATTTCTTACCTGTCAGACCCGATATTGTGATGTTTAAATCTTTGTTTAGAATATGGGAAATGTGTACTTCACAATATGATATAATGCAATTCCCATCAACAAAGGCCACATAGAAGTAAATCACATCAAAGAACAGTTTGCTGGGATAGAGAAGAAGATTAAGAAGTGAGAAGTTCGCTGCCTGAGTTGCTGATTTGAGTGTGAGCATGCCTCTGTCATTTTTCTAAGTTTTAGAAATGTACATTGCTAAAAATTTTATAACAGAATGATAACGCTTGTAACTCCATGGCTTTGCTATTTGCTCAAAGTGCATAGGTTCTTTAGCTCTGAAGTTTTCCCACAAGGAACATCCCTCAGGCTGTGAGGGCCAGTGAGACACAGCTGGATAAATGCTGTTTGTCAGTTCCTTCCCTCAAATGTCTTTCTGGAAGTGGGGTATATACGAGAAAATCAGTTCAGTTCAGTTCAGCTGCTCAGTTGTGTCCAACTCCTTGCGACCCCATGGACTGCAGCACACCAGGCCTCCCTGTCCATCACCAACTCCTGGAGCTTGCTCAAACTCATGTCCATCGCATTGGTGATGCCATCCAACCATCTCATCCTCTGTCGTCCCTTCTCCTCTCACCTTCAATCCTTCCCAGCATCAGGGTCTTTTCCAAAGAGTCAGCTCTTCGCATCAGGTGGCCAAAGTATTGGAGTTTCAGCTTCAGCATCAGTCCTTCTAGTGAATATTCAGGACTGATTTCCTTTAGGATGGACTGGTTGGATCTCCTTGCCAAGATAAATAAATGTATATATACATATATATGAAATAGTATATGGGACCCAGAACGAGGTATATGATATAAGATGTGTGTATGTATGTAGGATATAGGGTGTATATACAATACATAGATGTTCATACATAGGCAATCCATATAGGACACAGGATACAGGACGTGGGGAAGAGAGAGTGTACGGGTTCCTCGCGTGGGGTGGTGAGGAAAGGCTCCCTCCAAGCAGGCAGGAACCCTACGAGAGACACGGGGGCCTCCCAGCCTAGACGCCAGTGTGGACTGCTCTCATGTCGGTGGGATTCTCTGCAGCTACTTAAACTGTGTCTTTACAGGTTTCCCTGAAAAAAATGCAATTAAATCCATGCTACAAGACTGACTGAGTCAGTGGACATGAGTTTGAGTAAACTCTGGGTGTTGGTGATGGACAGGGAGGCCTGGCGTGCTGCCGTCTATGGCGTCACGAAGAGTCAGATATGACTGAGCGACTGAACTGACTGACTGACGGACAGGACGTGAAGTGAAGTTGCTCGGTCGTGTCCAACTCTTTGTAACCCCATGGACTGTAGCCTACAAGCTCCTCTGTCCATGGAATTTTCCAGGCAAGAGTACTGGAGTGGTTTGCCATTTCCTTCTCTAGGGGATCTTCCCAACCCAGGGATTGAACCCAGGTCTCCCGTGCTGCAGGCAGACGCTTTACCTCTGAGCCACAGGACTGCAGTGACAGCTAAACAACCTAATAGCACAGAAAGCTGTGTGTGTGAGCCCACTGCGATATCTGCAGGCAGGGGCGCAGGTGAGGCCACGCAGTGGCAGTCAGGACAGACGCCCGCAGCGGCGACGCGAGCTCCGCCCAGGAAGGCCCGTGCCTGGCCCTATAATGCAGGCCGAGCGGTAAGATAAATCCACAGGTGACGCAAACACTTAGAAAATGTTGGGGTTTGTCTATGGAAAACTTACTTTAAATTTCCACTCATTCTTTTCTCGATTTCTTTGTTACGGAGACAATTAGGCAATAAGAGTCAAACATTAGTGTAGACTAAGCCACCAATTTGTAGAAAGAAACGGCGGCCACTCCAGTGTCCTTGCCTGGGGAGCTCCTGGGACAGAGGAGTCTGGTGGGCTGCAGTCCATGGGGCCACAGAGTGGGGTGCGACTGAGTGACTGAGCGTGCACGCGCGCACACACACACACACACACACACACCATCACTCACGCAGGAAGCACAGTCCTGCTGACACAGGGGCGCCTCAGACACTGAGGTGTGAGTCAGGTCGCTTTCACGCTCAGGGTCATCACTGATGTTTCTGAGACAGAGTTCGCTCATGCTCCGCGTGGCGTGGCAGGAAGTGCAGAGACTGCTCTTGGTGCCCGGGTGTAAGCTCGGGCTGCACGGCATCCACCACCTTATGCTCTGATTCCATTGTCTAGACAGGTGTAGGCGCTTTTGCACAAGTTTGTTTCACTAATTGTAGTCAGTGCCGCCTAACGTCTCTGTCATATTGAATGAAGACATTACAACTCGGTTCCCAAGTGACAAAATGATTTTAAGAGCATTAATTTTTCTAATTAAAAAAAGATATCATTGTTGTGTTTAACTTGACTGGGTCAAAATATTTAGAATATTTTCACTTAAAATGTGTACCTGTGGGCTAGTGTTGAACAGGAAAAAAATCTAACCAGTGAAATATATGTACCATATTTTAAAACTAAAAGTGAGAGAACTAGTGTTTCGATCTGGAAGTGTTTCATGAGTTGAGTCCAGCTTTCCCAGGATTATAGACCGTGGTGTTGGGTGAATGCACTCAGATTCCTCTGTGGGCTGTGCCTGGACAGCTGGTGAGAAAACAGAGCTAAGGTGTGGACTGTGGGTTGGTGTGGGTGCAGGCGCAGAGCAGGGGCCCATGAGAAGCACCTTTGCTACGATACACTTGCAGTGAACAACTGAGTTAGAGCCCAGTAATCTATGGGGCGCTAAACTGACCACCCACGTCCCTTTTCTGGTACTTCAATAAAAAATATAGAAATTGGTCTTATCTAGGAGATTTGTTTGGATTGAATTTAAACTATATATGTTAAATATATGTATTTTAGCAATTATGAGACTGGAATTGATTTAAGACGTATCTTCTTTATGAAATATTTAGTTGAATTTTTGTTACTTCATCCCATCCGACAGATTTAGCCTTTGAAGCGGGAAAATTTGGACTACTCGAGTTAACGATGTGAGAAAGGGTCTCATTCTGCCAGCTCTTTGATTTGCGGTTCTGTGCTTCTTTCTCTTTTATCTGCTTCCGTTGCTGAGTAGATTGTATTTGGTTTGTATTTATCCTCGTGATTCAAATCCTGCTTATTTTTTCTTAAATTACATTTCTTTTATGACTGTTGATACAAATTTTACTTAAACGGCTTACATGATATTTCCCTTGCTATCAAAGCAAAGAAAAAGGTGGGATCATATATTTCCTTTGTGTGTAAAAATGAAGCATTTCATACCACTTTTCTTCCTCTCCCATGATCCATCTCCCAGCTTTTGCTGATAAAATCTGAGGTTTGAATCTGGTATTTGTAACGAAATAATTTTAGATGACATATCTTCTATACCATGAAATATTTGTGACATTTTCTGTCAGCCTTATAATTACATTTAGTCTAATATATTAGATTTAATTCAATTTTTATCTTATAGTTCTCTGTTTTTCATTTTTATAACTTGAATATTCTATTAATATGTTCTTATAAAATCTTCAACTTCTATGTTACAGAATGTATGTTAAAGCATTTTTCTTAAAGCTAGCATGTTGACATAGCATAATTTTGAAAACTTCTGAAGCCGAGAGTCTTTCTATTATATTTAGACAGGAATGGTGCCCAAAGCGTGTGAGTGAGTCTCTCAAGCCTCCTATTCAGCAGTTATTTGAGGATATCGATGGGACTGCAGGGCTGGGCTCCACCGCAAGAAGTCGCTGGGCTTGAGGAGCTGGGTGTGGAAGGGACGTGTTTGGAAAATATCATAGGCAGTTTTCCCGAGATGGTCTCCTCCTCGGAAGATGGGGCTCCAGCGAGGTTTCTTCCAGCCGATGGTCCGAACATCAGGGAGCGTCTGACCCAGAGCCTTCAAAGACCACCCAGACACCGTCTGTAGGGGTGCCCCGTGTCCTCTGTGCAGAGGAGCCCGACTCCCGAGGCTGCCTTTCTCTGATCAGAATCAGAGACGCCGCTGTCACTGGCCGAGCCTGAGCAGGAAGGGTGATCCCTTCCGCGTGAGGTGTTTTAGGATGGAAAGCAGGTCCTCTGCCTGCGAGCTCCGCAGTGTCCTGACTGCAGAAGCCACTTACTGGATCGCGAAGGTTGGGATTCACGTTCTCATTGTGGAGTGAAGGATGGACGGACCAGCTGTCCTGAAAGAGCAGGAAGAAGCAGGGAAATGGTGGGTCCGAGAGGCAGCCGGTCACCCTGGGGAGGAAGGGCATAGGAGGGGAGCCTCTGGAGTTTCTCCATCCGGTTTTGCTAAGATCCCTTGTTAACCAATTGCTTTTCCCCTCTAATGACTCCCCCTAACGTGCCATGAAGTGAAGACTTCTTCTGCCCTTGGCATTGGCACAACCCACTGGTGACCTCGCCGACCCTCGCCTCTTGCTCTCTTTGTGTTAAATCTGAGTATCTGAAAAGCATGTCCATAGCAGGCCTCCCAAGAAACTAGAAATACTGGCCACCAGCTTACTCATTCTACTTCAATTCAAATATACTTTTACTTACATAGTCACTCACTGAAAGATAATGGCTCTCAGTATGTATTCAGAAATAGTTGTTCAGTAAATGAAGAAAACAGTTTTTGTTTTTGTTTAACTAAGCAGGCTATTTTCTCGCAAAATATCTTTCTTCTACTTTGCAGTGTACTGCAGTCCAGACTGCCTTCTCTGCCCCAGTTAGTGTCATGATGGTGTGTGATGGTGTGTGACGCTGGCCTCTGTACATTTCCTTTTAATTCATCCTGGATGCGGGGAAAGGTCCTGGGGATCCATCTTCTCCTTCTGCCCCTCAGGCTCCCACTTTGAAGAGTGGTCGAGGTCTCCTGCACATTTCACTGTGGTGGCGTTCAGTCACCTAGTCGTGGCCGACTCTTTGTGACCCTGTGGACTGAAGCACGCCAGGCTTCCCTCTCCTTCACTCTCTCCTGGAGTTTGCTCTAACTCAAGTCCATTGAGTCAGTGATGCCATCCAACCATCTCATCCTCTGTCATCGCCTTCTCTTTCTGCCTTCAGTCTTTCCCAGGATCAGAGTCTTTTCCAGTGAGTCAGTTCTTCGCATCAGGTGGCCAAAGAATTGGAGCTTCAGCTTTAGCAACAGTCTGGTGGCTCAGACAATAAAGCGTCTGCCTGCAATGTGGGAGACCCAGGTTCGATCCCTGGGTTGGGAAGATCCCGTGGAGAAGGAAATGGCAACCCACTCCAGTACTCTTGCCTGGAAAATTCCATGGACTGAGGAGCCTGGTAGGCTACAGTCCATGAGGTCGCAAAGAGTTGGAAAAGACTTTGATGCTGGGAGGGATTAGGGGCAGGAGAAGAAGGGGAAAACAGAGGATGAAATGGCTGGATGGCACATGGACTCAATGGATGTGAGTCTGAGTGAACTCCGGGAGTTGGTGATGGACAGGGAGGCCTGGCGTGCTGCGGTTCATGGGGTCGCAAAGAGTCGGACACGACTGAGCGACTGAATTGAACTGAACTGAATGACTTCACTTTCACTTTCCAATGAATATTCAGGGTTGATTTCCTTTATGTTTGACTAGTTTGATCTTGCAGTTCAAGGGACTCTCAAGGGTCTTCTCCAACACCACAATTCAAAAGCTATCAATTCTTCAGTGCTCAGCCTTTTTTATGGTCCACCTCTTGCATCTAAATATGACTACTAGAGAATCCATAGCTTTGACTATACAGACTTTTGCTTGGCAAAGTGATGTCTTTGCTTCTTAATATGCTGTCTAAGTGTGTCATAGCTTTCCTTCCAAGGAGCATGTCTGTTTTAACTTCACTACCCAATCTTTTACTTCTTCTTATAAATATGATATACATCACAGTGAATTTTAGGCCATACTACTTCTGAAGTTTTAATTCTCTTTTTCAAAATATTTGCTACCACATAGGGTCATAAAGTAAACATGTCTGATGTGACCTCAGGGCCACGGACTAGAGGCTGAGATGCTGTCTGGTCCAAGGCCTGTCCGAATCGAGCAGGTGGCCCCGAGTGTTTCAGTGAAGCCTGGGGAGCCACAGTCTCCCCTCTTTCTCTGAATTTCTCTCCTGTCTTCTCAGCCACTCTCTCTTCTCCTTTGCCCACTCAGATGCTCTGCTGTGGGCCAGGGGTGGGCTCCAGGGATCACTCAGCTTCCCGCCCCCTGGTCCACACCCTCCACACCCTGAGCACAGACCACCTCCTGCCAGAACTTTCCACAGTAGCTCTCCTGCCAGGCATTCTTCAGTTTTCAAGCAAAACCCACCCTGGTTTTTAGTCCAACTCCACAACTGCCCTAGAAATACAAATTAGTGCTGACTTACCATTAAATTAGGTATTTAAATAGCAGACCCATGATTTTCATGGACCATTTTGGTTTTCCTATAAGGTATTAAATCGTCAATCACATTAATTGCAGTGAAAGCCAGGCACTGTGTAACCAGTAGCTAAGAGGCAGGTCAGTGAGATGAGTGAGGACTGGGCAGCAGGCATTTCTGAGCCTGGTGTTTGCTTGCAGGGCCAGGCCCAGGCTGGCCCCCTGGTCTGGGTCTCAAGAGTGACCATCTCGCTGGCAGAGCTGGGCCGAGGGGCGCGGGAGGGCATTGCTGGCTTGCCCGAGGAGGCGGGGCGGCTGGGTCTCCAAGCAGATAAGCCCCCAGGCAGCAGCTTCTTGTACCGAAGCTGCTGCAGCACCCAGCACACAGCCTGGACTCAGCACGCCCTGCTCTCGAGGGGAGCCCGCGGCAGCCCTTCACGGGAGTGGAGTCCGCATAGCCCGCGTGGCCCTGTGCC
>SJXQ01000757.1:188086-211078 GCA_006408695.1 Aepyceros melampus | reverse complement strand
ACTCACATCCGCTCAGGTCATGGAGCGTCTGTCCTGGCTCCTCTCCACCCCGGGAGTGGGGGTCTCATCCCGGTGTTTCGGGGGCGCTGAGCACACAGCCAGCCCCAGGCAGCTGAGATGGGCAGCAGGGCGTGGTCTTGGGTGCTCCCAGCCGCGCGGGGCCGTGTGGGCACAGGCCGAGGGGAGGCTTTGCCGCAGGAGGACGTGGGGGGTCATCTGAGTGATCCCAGGACGGGCGGGGAGCCTGAGCTGCTACCCAGCGACGTGCAGGCCCCACGGCTGATCCCGGGATGAAGGGTTAATCTGAGGCCTCATCCAGGAGCAGAGCTGGGAGGGGCTCAGGTCACGGGCTGCCTCCTGGTTTCCCAGGTGACTAGGCTTACACCCCAGTGTGTGCGTGCTCAGTTGCTTCAGTCGCGTCCAACTCTGTGTGAGCCCATGGGCTGTAGCTCATCAGGCACTCCATCAATGGGATTCTCCAGGCAAGAATGCTGAAGTGCTTTGCCATGCCCTCCTGCAGGGGATCTTCCTGATAATATGGATGGAACCAACTTCTCTTATGCCTCCTGCATGGGTAGGCAGGTTCTTCGCCACTAGCACCACCTAGGAAGCCCAGCATCACAGTATCGGGTGCAATGAAGGCTGGAGGACACGCGGAGGACACGCACCCACAAAGGGAAGAACTAGCCAAGCTGAGATAAAAAGTGCAAAGCAGGAGGGGCATCTCCTTCCAAGGAAGGTGTGACGTGAACTGGCGGCAGGGACTAAGGTGACCAGCGGAAGGGCGCCCAGTGGGCTTGGTGTGGACAGGAGACCTACAAGCTCTCTACATCCCCAGAGGATGGAGTTATGAGGGCAAAACCCACAGCTTCATGGAAACAGGAGCCACAGGCATCAGAGCGGCCTCCGTGGTTTGTTTTATTTGGGGAGATGTAGAGAATATAAATGCTGTTTTCTGAGGAAATATATTCTAAGATCTGGATAATTGCTTTAGAAATGATCTTTAGAACACAAGATAATTAATAACTAACTGCCCATAGATATGCAGAGTATATAAAACAATGAAAAAATGTGTTTTCAAGGAGGATTCCAAATAATCTACGTAGATATTATGCCCTCAAGAAAGAGAGCATAGCCCCACTTTAAATATGGGCCGTGCTCAGCAGCATGACACTCAAGAAAGGGTGTGGGAAGGGGCGCTGGGGTGTACCTACAGAGAGGAAACCTGATACATGCCTGACATGACACACGAGACACGGTGTGGGAAGGGGCGCTGGGGTGTACCCACTGTGAGGAAACCTGACAGACGCCTGACATGACACAGGAGACATGGTGGGGGAAGGGGTGCTGGGTGTACCTACAGTGAGGAAACCTGACAGAGACCCTGACATGACACACAAGACACAGTGTGGGAAGAGGCGCTGGTGCTGTACCTACAGTGAGGAAACCTGACAGACGCCTGACATGACACAGGAGACACGGTGTGGGAAGGGGTGCTGGGGTGTACCTACAGTGAGGAGACCTGACAGACGCCTGACATGACACACGAGACACGGTGTGGGAAGGGGTGCTGGGGTGTACCTACAGTGAGGAGACCTGACAGACGCCTGACATGACACACGAGACACGGTGTGGGAAGGGGTGCTGGGGTGTACCTACAGTGAGGAGACCTGACAGACGCCTGACATGACACACGAGACACGGTGTGGGAAGGGGTGCTGGGGTGTACCTACAGTGAGGAGACCTGACAGACGCCTGACATGACACACGAGACACGGTGTGGGAAGGGGTGCTGGGGTGTACCTACAGTGAGGAGACCTGACAGACGCCTGACATGACACACGAGACACGGTGTGGGAAGGGGTGCTGGGGTGTACCTACAGTGAGGAGACCTGACAGACGCCTGACATGACACACGAGACACGGTGTGGGAAGGGGTGCTGGGGTGTACCTACAGTGAGGAGACCTGACAGACGCCTGACATGACACACGAGACACGGTGTGGGAAGGGGTGCTGGGGTGTACCTACAGTGAGGAGACCTGACAGACGCCTGACATGACACACGAGACACGGTGTGGGAAGGGGTGCTGGGGTGTACCTACAGTGAGGAGACCTGACAGACGCCTGACATGACACACGAGACACGGTGTGGGAAGGGGTGCTGGGGTGTACCTACAGTGAGGAGACCTGACAGACGCCTGACATGACACACGAGACACGGTGTGGGAAGGGGTGCTGGGGTGTACCTACAGTGAGGAGACCTGACAGACGCCTGACATGACACACGAGACACGGTGTGGGAAGGGGTGCTGGGGTGTACCTACAGTGAGGAGACCTGACAGACGCCTGACATGACACACGAGACACGGTGTGGGAAGGGGTGCTGGGGTGTACCTACAGTGAGGAGACCTGACAGACGCCGACATGACACACGAGACACGGTGTGGGAAGGGGTGCTGGGGTGTACCTACAGTGAGGAGACCTGACAGACGCCTGACATGACACACGAGACACGGTGTGGGAAGGGGTGCTGGGGTGTACCTACAGTGAGGAGACCTGACAGACGCCTGACATGACACACGAGACACGGTGTGGGAAGGGGTGCTGGCAGTGTAACTACAGTGAGGAAACCCGGCAGACACCTGATCCAGGCAGCCCCGGTCAGCATCCACAGCCTTGAGGCAGGTTGACCAAACAGACCCTGGCTGTGCTGTGGGGAAGATAGTGCTTTTCCTCTGGGGTCTTCCTTCCAACTGCCCATCACTCAAGTATCATCATGAGAAAGTATCAGACAGGTTCTACCCGAGGACAGTGTATAAAATTCCTAGGAACTACTTCAAAACCATCAAGTTCACCAAAACAAGGAAAGACTTAGCAACAGTCATGCCCAGGAAGATCCCAAGGAGATGTGACGACCAATCCACGGGGCCCTGGACGGGGTCCTGGGACTGAAAACCGACTCAGGTGAAGTAGGAAATTGAGAGAGTATGGACTTTCATGCCTCGTAATTACCAGTGCTGTTCATCCACCGTGACGTGCCCTAAACCACTATAGGACGCTGATAAAAGGAGAACGGCTGGGTGTACAAAAGCTCACCCAACTAGCTTTGCAACGTTTCTGTAAATCTCAATCTATCTATCCTAAAACTTTTGAAAATTAATTTTCAAAAGCACTTTATGATCTAGAGGGAGGGGACATATGTCCACCATGGCTGATTCATGTGATGTTTGACAGAAAACAACAAAATTCTGTAAAGCAATTATCCTTCAATTAAAAAATAAATAATTTTTTGAAAAAAGTTCACAGAAGAATTCAAATGATCAAGTAACCTTGAGAAATGTTTATGAGTAAAAAAATGCCAATTAAAACAAAGAAACATTAAAAATAAAGACTTTGCATATATACTATATTACCCATGATAATGGAGAAGAAAATGGCAATCCCTCCAGTACTATTGCCTGGAAAATCTCATGGACAGAAGAGCCTGGTAGGCTACAGTCTGTGGGGTCGCAAAGAGTTGGACACGACTGAGCAGCTTCACTTCACCTATGATAAATCAATATGGAGTTTGTAATCCTTTTTTCTTTTGCTATAAAATCACAGATGAATTAGTATAAGCTTTCTTAAAGTTTATCTTTTTAATATCCTGGTTAAATTTCATTTTCCTATTACTTTTGCTGTCTCCAGAAGCTGACAAGGAAAAAAGATGAATTAAAACTTTTGTATATCTGTAGTTTTTCATAAATCACCAGGCAATAAAAGCATCAGCAAAACATCAAAGACAGTAATTTAGTCTAGCTTTATTACTAACGCATGAGAAATGCATTTAAGCAATTTAAATTAATCGGATAAGTATTACAGCAATAAAACTGTTCCCTTTTTTCTAAGTCAAATATGTACATTTTATAAAAGAACTATAGCTTTTAGAGTCCATGGCAGACAGCAGTTAAAATCAAGATGGAAGTGCACCTGAAGAACCTAGGTTAAAATTTTAAGTCCCCTTTATGTTAAAACCCCGGAGGCAGGCCATGCCTCAGGGAAGATAACTTTCCCCTTATCTGGTGACTCAGAGTCTCCTGGTCCCTAACAAAGCCCCATTCTATTAATTCTTAACTGATGACTTACAACCTAGTTTCCTGACCTTGCAAGGAGACCCCCTCTCAAAAAGATGTATTTTCTGTCGGACTTTTCCGGGTAATTGTTCTTCTAAGAACTGGCCAAGCGCCGCAGGGTGGTCAGTCAACTGTTTCGACTTAATTACCTGCGGACCTATCCCACCAATCAAGCGTCCTCACCCCACCTACACCTGCCTATGGCTCCCTACCACATTGTTCCCAATATCCTGACCCCACCCACACCTGCCTGTGATTTTTCGGTATAAAAGTTCCTCGCGATTAGTGTTCGAGGTTCATCTCCTCGGGTGGAGATTGAACCCCGGCGCGCCGGCCTAATAAATCCTCTTGCCGTTGCATCGAATCCGAGTCACTGTGGTCTTTAGAGCGACAGATCCTGAGAAAAGGCCGTTAGGTCTTACACAACCAGGTCAGCTACCATTTCTCCAGCCAGGAACACCTCCCTCCATCCCTTCTCAGCCCGGCCATAGACTTGTCTAATGGCCCAGACTCTGGTTTTCTCTGATATTGTTGCTCTTATGGTTTATTGATGGATTAAAGTTTATTATATTTCTTGAATTAAAGTAATTTCTCTCTCCTCTGTAAGCTAATTCATCAACAAAGACAGGAAATTTTTCCAGAAGGTGGAAATTTCCAAGTGGAATACATGCGTGTTTATCCTCACCAATGCTACTGCTCAGGACACTTTCCGTTCATTTATGGACGTGCCTTCAGCTCCTGCATGTTTAGAAGGAGCACCATGTGAGTCAACACGTCTGTGAGAGAGAAGCAAGAACAAGCCTCCCTCTGCAGCTGACGTCCAGGAGCAAACTGCTTCCTGGCTCCCCCTCCGACTGAACACAGACCCTCCCACGGCCTCATTTCACCTTAGTCACCTCCTTGAAGGCCCGTCTCCAAATACGGTCGCATCCTGTAGTCAGGATGTCAATATACACCTTCGGTTGTGTTCACTGTTGTTACTTAGTTGCTAAGTTGTGTCTGACTCTTCGTGATCCCAAGGACTGCATATTGCCAGACTCCTCTATCCGTTGGATTCCCCAGGCAAGAACACTGGAGTGAGTTGTCATTTCCTTCTCCAGGGGATCTTCCCCATCCCAGGATCGAGCCCGCCTCTCTTGCAATTGCTGCACTGCAGGCGGGTTCTTTACTGCTGCCCCCCTGGGGAAGCCCCTGTACACGTTTGGAGGGGACTCAGTTCAGTCCATGACTCTCTGGCCCTCAAATTAAGGCCAAGAATCCATTTTTTAAAACAATCCTTGCACGTTCGTGTTTATTGCTTCAAGAAGACAGATGTTGCTGCTAAGAAACAGTTCCCACTAAATATTTAAAACTAAAACCAAAATGTTATATGCTTTGAATACAGCTATTTTACAAGCAAAGTATAATTTCTAGTTCCTTCTAGAGATCAGATCTGTTTGCGTGATGGGCTCATGCCTTCAGTGAATGGGGCCGATTCAGAACAAAATGTCAGACTGGGCTGAGGAGAGAAAAACAGCAGGATGGCAGGTGTTCTGACCCTAAATCAGATAAAAAAAGAAAAACACGGTACACATTCAGCTAAAAGTAACCTTTTCTTTTACTTTTTGACATATACACATGAATTTATATTAAACGAAAGTTTAGCATAAAGACAAATGGACTCAAAAGAGTATCACTTCTCAAAATGCTGATGCTGTTACACTCCCTTCTAACAAAATGCATGTCTCCCTTTCAGAAATAAACAAGCGTCTGGCAGGTTTCAGGCTCATCGAGGTCTGCCGGCTGCATGGGAAGGCGTCTCGGTTGTTCAGAGAGCGCTCTGCCCACGGAGAATGTGTGGATCCTAAGGTGCCCACAGCCTGTCGCCACTTCAATGCTTTCCCGTTGAGTCTTTGAGAAGATATCTTTCTCCTTCCACTTTAAGTTGAATTCTGATACATTTGGGAGGGAAAAAAATCTTAGTTTCTTCAAGGTTTCAAAGTCCAGTGCTCAGAGCAAATGCCCAGGCAAGGTGACTTCTGTAGCCTCATCACATTCTTTAAAACGTACCTGTCTCTGCTGAGCGGCATCACTGAGCCCTCAGCTTCAACCCGAGTAGAGGCTGTTTGCACCCCCTTACCCCAACCCTCTCTGCACACCCCCTCTCCTTACACCCCTCTCTCTGTACACCCCCTCTCTGCACCCCTCTCTCTGCACACCCTCTCTCTGCACACCCTCTCTCTGCACCCCCTCTCTCTGCACACCCCCTCTCCTTACACCCCTCTCTCTGTACACCCCCTCCCTGCACCCCTCTCTCTGCACACCCTCTCTCTGCACACCCTCTCTCTGCACCCCCTCTCTCTGCACACCCCCTCTCCTTACACCCCTCTCTCTGTACACCCCCTCCCTGCACCCCTCTCTCTGCACACCCTCTCTCTGCACACCCTCTCTCTGCACCCCCTCTCTCTGCACACCCCCTCTCCTTACACCCCTCTCTCTGTACACCCCCTCCCTGCACCCCTCTCTCTGCACACCCTCTCTCTGCACACCCTCTCTCTGCACCCCCTCTCTCTGCACACCCCCTCTCCTTACACCCCTCTCTCTGTACACCCCCTCCCTGCACCCCTCTCTCTGCACACCCTCTCTCTGCACACCCTCTCTCTGCACCCCCTCTCTCTGCACACCCCCTCTCCTTACACCCCTCTCTCTGTACACCCCCTCCCTGACCACTCCATCCTATCAGCCCCATTCAGCCCTTCTTCAGCACGTTCCACATTCTGTCCTGCAGCCTCCGAGTCCCACTGCCTTGCGCTGTGCCTTTTCTCCGCTCCCTCCTCCTGCATTTTCAGTGCAGCTTTCTCTGCAGGCACGTCAGCTGTGCTCCATGCTGCTCTATTGAATGAGGTTTCATACGTAGAAAGAAAATATGTATAAATCAGAAATCGGTAGCCTTTTAAAACCTGCCAAATTTCACCCTAACCAGGAAGAATGCTGCTTGAAAAGTCAATGCAGAAGAGAATGGCACTGAGGAAGTGATTTCGCTCCCCTAAAACCTACCCTCAGTATTTCTTCTGCTGTGGAACGTGTCATAAAATCACCAGGTCCTTCTGGAGTGAATTGGTCTCCATCTGTCTGAATCCCCTTTACCTTGCAGGTCCACAACAGAGGAAACCTCTGAGGTTTGGTGCAGAGAAGAGAGGACACGCCAGATAGGAGCCCCTTTTGTGCCTGGAAGGGGGGGGCTTGCTCCTTCTGACCCGGACTCTCAGTTCAACAGCCAAGGCTGCCCTGAATGCCAGGGGGTCTGCAGCTGGAGGAGTACGGTGCCCCAGCCTAGAGGCACAGGCAGTGAGCCGGTTCAGAGGGCAAGTGGGGACACGAGGGAACAGAACGGGCCTGACCTCCTGGGCAGAGTAGTGACCCCACCTGCGACCACGTGCTGATCCCAGAACTGAGACTGTGTCACCTCCCACGGAAAGGGGACTTTCAGGCATCATTAAGGTTACGGGCATGGAGGCAGGAGGTTATTGGTGGACAGGTCTCTAAAAGCAGTCAGCTGTGGCCACAAGGAAGTAAGCACAAAAGGGTCAGAAGTGTGGGCGTTGCTGACTCTGAAGATGAGGCCAGGTCTCCAGCTGAGGACCCGACCGCCTCTGGGACCCAGGAAGGCAGGAGCAGACTCAGAGCCTCCACGAGAGACCAGCCCTGTACACACCTCGGCTTTAACCAGTGAGACCAAGCCTGCCTTCTGGGCTCCAGGAGTGTAAGATGATGGATTCATGTTGTTTCAAACCACTAAGTTTGTGCTTACCAGTTACGGCGGCAAAAATCAAACCAACACAATGTGAAAAAGAGCAAAACGCGCGCACACCGTCTGAAAGAAGCAAGCACCTCGCCTGATTCCAGTCAGTGCAAAGACAGGCCAAATTGCATCATGAATTCAGATTGTCAGAGAAGTCATAAGTATCAATTTTTTATGAACCACCTCAATTTTTAAATACTGGAAGAAAGCTTCAGGAAGGACCAACCATGCTGAGATTCAAAAAAATACGGTTGCAGGCAGAAGATTGATTATCATAACCAGGAAGTCTCTGCTTCGTGGCCTCATCGGATCAACCCCCACTTTGTGTAATTCCTTGAGTTTTTTCTCTCAGAAGGGTCACTTATCTTTATCTAATTGCATGCAAAATCTCTGGAAGGACTCGTCTTTGTAAATTGGTACAATCGTTGTTGTGGATTAAAAGTTCTCTGCTGGAGAAAGTTGTAATACCTTTGAAATCAAAACATTAGGTCAAATCCGTAAGAATCGTTGGGAGCTGTCTTCACTCACCGGAGTGTAAGATGGTGTAAGCAGCTTACAGAGGGGGTCAGAGCCTCAGGGATTTCTGCAAACTGGGAATGTCAGGGACCCAGATGCCACTCACCCAGGAGAGAAGCTCGTCTCCTGGATTGTAAGGAAGCATCACTAGAAGGTGCTTAGCTAATGAATTTTAGTAAACAAATTTGTCGAAATTTATTTTTGCAAGTGATTGTCATATCTAGTCAATGATACATTGCTTATACCTTCTGCAGATTATGTAAAGGTTGCTTCATGTGCAAACATATTCCCTTCCTGAATTTACCATAATTTCACTAAGAGCAGGAACTGTATCTCCTGTCTTTTCGGTTTCTCCTGAAACACAGAGGGTGTGTTCCGCCTGTGATATGCTAAACTGCCTGGTCATTACACACTCATGACCCCTTCTTCCAAACCTGCTCACATCTGTTCTTGACTTTTCGTTATCAACAGGCCATCAATTCTCTCTAGTGTGGCCGTGAGGGGTCTAAACTATACCCCTCTACACTGGGCAGAAGCTAGGACTCACTGTGAATCGAGCCATCAGCTATAGCTGATTTCTGGTTGAATTCCTCTCTGAAGACCAACCTTTGCTTCTTCAGGTCCCTCCCTCCTCCCTGCCCCTTTATTCCTGGGTTGAGGGCACGGGGTGTTCCCTGTGACTAAGACTGGGCCCCCAGATGCACAGCGCAGGGGTTTGGGACAACCCTCGTGCCCACAGGGGCAGCCCAGGGCTCCCTCCGCCTCTCTCTGCCTTTATCCATCACGCTCCCAATCTCTCTCTCTCTCTCTCTCACTCTCCCTGGGACAGGCTCTGCTTTTGCACGGCTTCACCTGAACGCTGAAAGCAGCAGGTTACAAATTCCGTGGCCAAAGGCGGATCACGTAGAGGCCGCGTCTGTTAACAACGTCTCAGTTTGAGGCTTCTCATCAAGCAGCTTCTGTTCTGGCTGAAGTTCTATTTCAGGAAGCAAAGGAAGAAAGGGCACTTGATTTCCACCTAAATCGGAGCTGTAGGCACAGAGGGGACACAAGTCCTTTACATGGAGGGTCTTTCACCTGCTGCTCAGAATTACGGCCAGCCATTCACTGACGTTCCTGAAAGGCATTAAAGAAAATGTTTAATCAAATAAAAAATGGTCATAAACATGTCTCTAGACCAGATTTTAAAGATACCATTTCATAACTAGTTAAATGGCTCACAAACTTATTTCTTTATACATGAATAGGAAATTACTTTTCCAAATTACATTCTAAAATATAGTCCTTTTTTCTTCAAACGCAAAGTATTTTGGAGGGAAGTGGTCCCGGTTGCTAAGAGCACTTAATCGGTCTTGTGCAGTTTCAACATGGACGTGAAAAGCACGTTCTAAATGATCTGAGTGCTTGCTCTCTGCTGAGCTATGAAGCGTCTTGGAGCACTTCTCTGTGTCCAATCTGCGGTCTGTTTTGGACGTGTACTTGCAACCTTTCAATGAAAGTAAAGTCTCCAGCCTTCTGGACGGTGACCACTGGCCCACAGCGCTGCTTTCCCTGAAGGGACTCGTGGCAGGAAGGGGAGGGACACGACCCCACCCCCTCCTCAGGCCAAGGGCCACACAAGGCCCAGTAGGGAGACGTCTGCCTCTTGGTGCCGAGCAGAGCCCGCCATTCAGACGCTTCTCTGCCTGTCCCGTCCAGGAGCTGCAATTACTTTTTTTTAAAAAAACTTATTCTGGAATGTCTTTATTTTCTTTCATTATCAGAAAACAGATTATACCAATAAGTACTGTGTATTTGTGTATCCGGGTACATTACAATTCTCAAAGATCTTTCTAGATGGCGTTTCTTTTTTCGTCTTCTCGGCTGCACGCTCCTGGCGGCCAGTTTTCCCCTCTCGGCCCTGGCTAGTCAGGGTGCCGAGGAAGGGTGCTGGGACGCCAGCCCCCCAAAGCCTGGGCTTTCTGCAGGCCTGGAGCTCAGGCTGGCACCTTTGGAAAGCCGGGCCTCACCGCTGCCCAGGGACACCCGGGGATCCACCCGCTGTCAGATCCATCCTCTGCCTCTCCTTCCTTCCTGAGACAACCGGCCAGGCCAGGACGGATCAGCCTTGCCCACCCTTGGCAGCTAGCGGGGGTGGGGGGAGCAAAGACCAGGGGTCCCTCGGAGCCCCTCCTCCCGGACCCGAGCCCCAGGGGCGTCACCTGAGTTCCGACCCTCTGGCCACCTGGCTTCCTCATCTGGACGGTAACAAGGGGGACAGAAGCCCCAGAAGGGAATGGCGACAGAACCAGGGTGGGTCGGAGGAGCCCCGCTCTCACCTCACTCCGCATAAACCATCTCACCTCGCTTATGTGACTCGGATCAGACAGTCCAGGTAACTCTCGGAAGCCAGGCTCACAGCGGCAGCTGAAATTTACTTGACTTGGCAGCTGCAAGCCTTGAAGAGCTGTATCCTGTCTTTGTAAGTTCTACTTTATTTGGTTATTTATAAGACAAGATACTTTCATTTCAATTATAATTGCTTTATGGATTAACTATCACAATGATTATATGAATATTTAATACCATTTTATGGTGTTTACCAACAGTATCCTGAAAATTAGCCGCTGTGTATTAACGGGCCAGCGTTAATAATTTATATCCATAAATGCAGCTTGACTCATTAGCAACACCGGCTGGAAAATATATGAGCACTGGGAGTTCGTCTAAGTAACTCTTTATTTCTACGAAAACTACAAACAGCTTATATGTACGAAAATTTCTAAGATCTTTATCTTTGTCATGTTGATCTTGGAACTGGGGCGGTTTGTTAAGAAAGCGTGGTTTCCGTGTCTAGTCTGCCCTGCACAGGATCCTTGACGCGTCTGGACCAGGACTCAGCTCATCAGACACAGACGTCAGTGAAATTAGACACCCCTGCAGTGAGGTTTGAGTGGCTTAATTTTAGTGCTGATTTTCCATTAACATTTCACCCTTGTGAGAATTTTCAGGGTGGATAAAGTTAACTGGTTTGAGCTCCGATTTGGTGGTACTTCTGCGTGGAGGTGGACATGCTCATAAATTACAGAACCAGATACAGGTTAGGACAGGAAGTGTCTGCCCACCGTGCCAGCACTCACTCAGGGCACTGCCATCCTGTGCCCTCTTCCCAACACCACTCCTGTGTCTTTTAGTTTTTATTTTATTAATATATTGGAGGAAAGTTGGTTTACCGTGGTGTGCTAACTTCAGGTGTGCAGCGGAGTGATTTATTTATATTTACATGTGTATACACGGCTCTTTTGCATTCCAGTCCCCTATGATGAAAGGGACATCTTTTTTGGGTGTTAGTTGTAAAAGGTCTGTAGATCTTCATAGAATTGTTCAACTTCAGCTTCTTCAGCGTTACTGGTTGGGGCATAGACTTGGATTGCCGTGATATTGAATTGTTTGCCTTGAGACGAACAGAGATCATTCTGTCGTTTTTGAGATTGCATCCAAGTACTGCATTTTGGACTCTCTTGTTGACCATGATGGCTACTCCATTTCTTCTGAGGGATTCCTGCCTACAGTAGTAGATATAATGGTCATCTGAGTTAAATTCACCCATTCCAGTCCATTTTAGTTCGCTGATTCCTAGAATGTCGACGTTCACCCTTGCCATCTCTTGTTTGACCACTTCCAATCTGCCTTGATTCATGGACCTGACATTCCAGGTTCCTATGCAATATTGCTCTTTACAGCATCGGACCTTGCTTCCATCACCAGTCACATCCACAGCTGAGTTTTGTTTTAGCTTTGGCTCCATCCCTTCATTCTTTCTGGAGTTATTTCTCCATTGATCTCCAGTAGCATATTGGGCACCTACTGACCTGGGGAGTTCCTCTTTCAGTGTCCTATCTTTTTGTCTTTTCATACTGTTCATGGGGTTCTCAAGGCAAGAATACTGAAGTGATTTGCCATTCCCTTCTCCAGCAGACCACATTCTGTTAGACCTCTCCACCAGGACCTGCCTGTCTTGGGTTGCCCCACGGGCATGTCTTAATTTCATTGAGTTAGACAAGGGTGTGGTCCTAGTGTGATTAGATTGACTAGTTTTCTGTGAGTATGGTTTCAGTGTGTCTGCCCTCTGATTCCCTCTCGCAACACCTACCATCTTACTTGGGTTTCTCTTACCTTGGGCGAGGGGTATCTCTTCACGGCTGCTACAGCAAAGCACAGCCGCTGCTCCTTACCTTGGATGAGGGATATCTCCACACCACCACCCTTCCTGACCTTCAACATGGGATAGGTCTTCTAGGCCCTCCTTCGCCCACGCAGCCACAGCTCTTTGGACAATGGGTTGCTCCTCCCGGCCGCCGCCCCTGGCCTCGGGTGCCACCTCTGGCCTCAAGCACAGGGTGGCTCCCCCCGGCCGCCTGCACCTCAGTGTCAAGGCCATGGTTTTTCCTGTGGTCATGTATGGATGTGAGAGTTGGACGTGAAGAAGGCTGAGCGCCGAAGAATTGATGCTTTTGAACTGTGGTGTTGGAGAAGACTCTTGAGAGTCCCTTGGACTGCAAGGAGATCCAACCAGTCCATTCTGAAGGAGATCGGCCCTGGAATTTCTTTGGAAGGAATGATGCTAAAGCTGAAACTCCAGTACTTTGGCCACCTCATGTGAAGAGTTGACTCACTGGAAAAGACTCTGATGCTGGGAGGGATTGTGGGCAGGAGGAGAAGGGGACGACCGAGGATGAGATGGCTGGATGGCATCACTGACTCCATGGGCATGGGTCTGGGTGAACTCTGGGAGTTGGTGATGGACAGGGAGGCCTGGCATGCTCTGATTCATGGGGTCGCAAAAAGTCAGACACGACTGAATGACTGAACTGAACTGAACACGCTCTACATGCGAAACAGCTGCCTTAAAACCCAACATTCATAAAAACTAAGACTATGGCATCGGGTCGCATCACTTCATGGCAGATAGATGGGGAAGCAATGGAAACAGTGAGAGACTTAATTTTCTTGGGCTCCAAAATCACTGCAGATGGTGACTGCAGCTATGAAATTAAAGGATGCTTGCTCCTTGGAAGAAAATCTATGACCAACCTAGACAGCATATTAAAAAGCAGAGACATTACTTTGCCAAAAAAGGTCTGTCTAGTCAAGGCTATGGTTTTTCCTGTGGTCATGTGTGGATGTGAGAGTTGGACTATAAAGAAAGCTGAGCGCCAAAGAATTGATGCTTTTGAACTGTGGTGTTGGAGAAGACTCCTGAGAGTCCCTTGGACAGCAAGGAGATCCAACCAGTCCATCCTAAAGGAAATCAGTCCTGAACGTTCATTGAAAAGACTGATGTTGAAGCTGAAAGTCCAGTACTTTGGCCACCTGATGCAAAGAGCTGACTCATTTGAAAAGACCCTGATGCTGGGAAAGATTGGGGGCAGGAGGAGAAGGGGACGACAGAGGATGAGATGGCTGGATGGCATCACCGACCCGATGGACACGAGTCTGGGTAACTCTGGGAGTTGGTGATGGACAGGGAGGCTTGGCGTGCTGTGGGTCATGGGGTCACAGAGTCAGACACGCCTGAGTGACTGGAAACAATAGCACGTGTGGCTGCTCCTCTTCAAATCCTTTCTCCTTCAGGTTATCGAGAGTGTTGGAGAGAGTCTCCTGTGCTGCACAGCAGGTCCTTGCTGCTTATCTGCCATATTGTATATGAATAGCAGGGAGACTTTCCTGCTGGCTGAGATGGTAAAGAATTTGCCCACAATGCCAGATACCTGGTTTTGATCTCTGGGTCAGGAAGATCCTCTGGAGAAGGAAATGGCAACCCACTCCGCTCTTCTTGCCTGGGAAATCCCATGGACAGAGGAGCCTGGTGGGCTACAGTCCACGGGGTCTCAAAGCGTCGGACACGCCTGAGTGACTAACGCTCTCACCACTTTTTCTCAGTGGGCATGTGTCCCTCCCAACCTCCCAATCTGTGTCTCCCCACACTCATCCCCCGTGGTAACCACAAGTTCGCTTTCTATGTCTGTGAGTCTGTTTCTGATTTGTAAATAACTTCCTTTGTATCATTTTGAAATATTCTGCACATAAGCAGCATCATAATGGTATTTGTCTTTCTCTGTCTGATTTATTACACCGAGTGTGATAATCTCTAGGTCCATCCGTGCTTCTTCTAAGGCGCTGTTTCACTCTCTCTCTTGACTGAGTGGTATTCCACTGTGTGTGTGCACCCCATGTGCTTTACCCATTTTTCTGTTGATGGACACCTAGGTTTCTTCCTTGTCTTGGCTGCTGTAAACAGCACTGCAATGGAGATGTAAAAGAATTAAGTTAAAACATTCTCTAACACCATATGCAAAAGTAAACTCAAAATGGATTGAAAAGTGAAAGTGAAAGTCGCTCAGTTGTTTCCACCTCTGCAACCCCATGGACTATACAGGCCATGGGATTCTCCAGGCCAGAATACTGGAGTGGGCAGCCTTTCCCTTCTCCAGGGGTCCTCCCAACCCAGGGATTGAGCACAGTCTCCTGCATTTCAGGCAGATTCTTTACCAGCTCAGGCACAAGGGAAGCCCAAGAACACTGGAGTGGGTAGCCTACCCCTTCTCCAGTGGATCTTCCCGACCCAGGAAGTTTTGCCCTAAGGACTGTATTAGAGGAAAATATAGGCAGAATTCTCTGACATTAATAGCAGCAGTATCTTTCTTGGTCTGTTTCCTGGAGTAATGGAAATAAAAACAAAAATAAACAAATAGGACCTAATTAAACTCAAAAGCATTTTCACAGCAAAGGAAACCATGAATGAAACAAAAAGATAACCTGCAGAAAATATTTCCAAACAATGCAACCGACACAGGATTAACCTCCAGAATTTACAAACAGCTCATAAAACTCGGTATCAAAAAGCACCACTTCAGTGTCTGCAAAGCCTGTCTGCCCTGGCCTGGGGGAGCTGGCCAGGGTCACTGATTGAATTTCTGCCAGTCTCCTAAAGCCGCGGTGGAGAGTGACAAAGCAGCAAAACCGCAGGGCAGGCCCTCAGGCCCAGGCTCCCATGTCCCCGCCGCCAGTCGCCTGCAGGGTCTGCTGGCGCACAGCTTCCATTCCCGTCCTCACCCCCGACCCCGACCCTCGACTCCACATCCTGGGAGGGTGGGGCCTCCTGGTGCAGGGGCCCAGCTTCCCAGGGAGATGAGAACAGCCTCTCAGGACAAACGGCCGCACTGGCTCAGCCCCGTGAAGCCAGGTCTCCTGAGGCTGTCCTGGGTGTCACCTCCCCTGAGCAGCCATGGGACTTGGCCCCGCTACGGGGGCCCCTGGAGGTCACCGTGATTCGGCAACAGTGACACCTGTTCAGCTCCTGGGGTCTCCAAACGCCTCTGCATCCAGATTTCAGACCAGTCTGAGAGTAAGAAGCACACGCAGTGGCTTTGCAACATTCGCATGTTTTTCTGAAGAAGAGTGGGGATAAAACAAGATGATGCGGATAAAGGCCCTGCCCCACGCTATGTGCTCAAGAGATTTTACTGTCTGAGGTCAGTTTGGAATTCTCTGCAAACAGAATCCCAGTCTCTGCTTCATGCTGTCCAGACCCCCAGATGGCACTGCTGGAGGTTGCAGGGTCAGCAGAGGACTCAGGCTGGAACTTCTCAGGGGACACGTTTCTAAAGAGAAGTCAGAGAAGGGTTGACCTGAACCCTCCCTTGACCTGGGCCTGGGAGAGTGACGACCTTGAGCTCCATTAGACTCAGTCACTGCAGTTCCATCCCAACACTGATGGGATTTTCAGCTTAAAAACGCGAGCCGTGTTTTTGCATAATTCCTGTTTTGTGCAAACAGCCACATTTCTTTCATTTCTCTGTACTTTCTTAGTCTTTACTGTTTTCATCTTATTTTGAGATGAATTGCATTTATGCTCTGTCAAGAAAGCCCCAAGGACTTTAGAAACCTTTTCATGTGCAGGAGAAAGGCAATGGAAAATAAATAAATAAAAACTTGGGGAACTTTAAAATTCTGCTTTTATGATGAGAGAAGCTAAGAGCAGTCATACAGTAAAGTTTGCACCTCTGCTCACAAGTTATGCCCATGTTTTCTCCATGTACGTAGTGCGAATAATCCAGCAAAGTAAAATCTCACGAGGAAGACTTGTTTAGCTTCCACTGAAAATCTACCAGCTCTAACACATTTTAAATGAAACCTCTGGAATTCCCTAATCAAGCAGCCTCCCTTCTCATCACTAGCTCATCACCGACCGTTGCTGCTGCTGCTGCTGCTAAGTCGCTTCAGTCGTGTCCGACCCTGTGCAATCCCATAGAGGCAGCCCACGAGGCTCCCCCGTCCCTGGGATTCTCCAGGCAAGAACACTGGAGTGGGTTGCCATTTCCTTCTCCAATGCATGAAAGTGAAAAGTGAAAGTAAAGTCACTCAGTTGTGTCTGACTCTTAGCGATCCCATGGACTGCAGCCTACCAGACCATTAGACAGGCTTAACCCCAGCCCTGAAGGTCAAAGGTTGACTGTGCTTTGGTTCGGTGAGGACCCATCCGGCGATGAGGCCCTCGCAGAGGCTAGGTGACTGCGTGAGCTGCAGCTCACATATCGATTCATGCATGCTGGCTGTTTTTATGGGACCAGATTCCATTTTGGAAGTCGACTAATGAGGCTGGGTTCCTGCACAGGTGTGAGCTCTCAGCTGCAGGCTGGGGTCCTCCTCCTCCACTCCTGGGACGCCAGCCACGCGGGGCAGGAGACCCAGGCCGGCCGAGGATGAGATGCCACAGGCCACGGCTCTGGGAGCCCCGCTGTCTGCAGAGATTCCAGTCGGACACAAGGAAACAGAATCGGTGCCCCATGGATGGCACGGATGTCGCCTCCTAAGAGGCACCCTCTGGATTTCCTGTTATAGCGTGACCAGGAGACTCCAGGACCTCCCATGGGGACACTCGTCTGCAGCCTAGCTCCTGCTGTCCCTGGAGAGGGGGTCATCTCTCTGGAACTCTGGGTTCTGCTGAGACCCATTCACTCAGGGTGAGGGCACATGTGGCCCCTGTTCAGAATCGTTGGTGACACCGGCTGGGCTACAGCGATCTCAGCGTGAATTCAGGCGGTGTGTTCACCCCACAGACCTCAAGGCTGGGCCATGGTGGCCTCAGGGAGGCGGCGGTGCCCAGGAGGTGCCAGTGCCGCCCGCTCGGTGCAGCCCCGACAGAGACCTGCTGGGCCTGGGTCTCGGGCATCCTTCAGGAGGGTTTGCTGGAGCCACTTTGCCTTTCCTTGAAGATAAATGCCTTTATTGGGCTTCCCTGGTGTCTCAGTGGTAAAGAATCCACCTGCCCACACAGGAGACACGGGTTCAGTCCCTGGGCGGGGAAGATCCCACGTGCTGCGAAGCAACAGAACCCGCGTTCTGCAGCTACTGAGCCTGTGCCCTGAGCTCCGCTGCAAGAGACCCCCTGCAATGGGAAGCCCCCAGCCCCAACTGGAGAAGCACCGTGCACAGCAAGGAAGACCCAGCGCAACAGGAACAAACAAGATTATCTTTAAAAATACCTTTACTTCCACAGGATCCTCAAGGCTCGTGTTGAATGTTCCGACTTTCCTACGACCATCATAAAGTGTGTCTCTTGATAGGGAAGGTGAAGCTTCATCACAAGTTCTGTCGCTCCCGACACACACTCAGCCTTAAAGCCCCCCTCCTCAGCCCCCTGTCCCCCTGGTTCTCCAGAGTCAGAGCCCCAAGCACAGGGGTCGCTGGAGGGCAAGCCACGGCCTGGAGCCGAGTCTCGTGGGGCGGTCAGACTCCCACCCAAGGAAGGACGGCAGTGGCAGAGTACGTTCAAACACGACAGTGGACACCAGACCGGGGACTCGGGCCGAGCCGGGCCTGCGCCCGCCCCCCGAGAGCCCGGCCCTGAGCCCCGGGCCCCGGGGGCGCCAGGGAAACAACCAGTGCTCTCACCTGGGAGGACGGTAAAGGCCAGCTCGGAAAACGCTCAAGTGAAACTGAAAACTAGAAACGTTCTTCAGGCCGCTGTCAGGAGCTCAACAGATCAACGCAGTGAGACAGGCAGAGTCTGCTTCCCACTCGGCATCCTTGTGACTTGGAGGAAAATCCCTCGCTCGGCTCTAAGACTGGGCTGGCGTGAGGGCTTCCCGTACATCCAAACAACCGACGTCTCCTTTATCTCGAGAGCAAAGGACATGCTGAGCTGAAGGCATGGTGAAACCAAGGTCGTTTCCAGAGAATGTGAAGTCAGAAATGTGTCAAGTCCTTTAAAAGGAAAGCTTGTCCTTTATATGATAATTAGCTCAGTTCAAAGAACAACTCTGCTGTCTGCAAGGAAGGAAATGTTTCAGAAGACTTAAAGGAGACACCAGGGCAGGAAACGCAGCCCCCACTTGCAGGGGACTCAGAAGCGTTGCCTTTTGGAGGCTGTCTCCGCTGGAAAGAGCAGCCCAGAGAATAAAGTGAAATTGGTTTATATTTCCTCACTAATCATGTCTGACAGAATAATTTTTCAGCAAATGGAAATGGTAAACACTACGCGACACAAACAATTCTGAAGTCTCTGCTGGCAAAGCCACCTGCTTCCTTGGAGTTCGGGATGTGAAGACGCTGGTGTGTAATTTAGCATCTATGAGTGAAGTCCGTTCTTCATAGACATCAGCTCACAATCTCTTTATTAATTATGGGTGTGAACGTTTCATTGATGCTTTGTGTTCAGCTTCTTACAGGACTGTCTCTGCTGTAAGAGAATGCTTCTGTGGATGGACAGGGACGTCCTCCAGCTTCTCGGAACGCACGCAGGAGAGTCCTTTCCTGCCCGGCAGGAAACTCAGCACTTGCTCTGACTCCCACAGCCGTCTTCACCCAGCATGTTTTTAGAACAGCCCGTGTTCTGTCTGCACAACATGATTTTTAGGTTCTAACTAGTTGAATAAATGTCTTGGTCAATCCAGGAGCCTCTGCGCCCAGGTCAGCCCACACTTGATTAACATTTTATGTAAGATTAGAAAGAGGAGGAAAGTCTCTGACCCCCAGGGGTCAGCCACCCCCTGGGGCGGGGACTCCCATAGGAGGAACAGGGTCAGGGGTCAGGGCAGGTCTGTTTCTTAGCGTGAGGGCCCTGTTTTGCCAAAAGGTAGCAGAACAATGGAAATACGTCCCCTGCATAGAGGTGTCGCTCAAACACCGCCTGAAGTATGGTAGTCAGACATTCTGAAGAGCAGCTCCAACAGATTCAAACAGAACTTTAAATGCGAGGTTTGATATGGCAAAATACTTTTAAAATGTACTTTAGCTACATAATAACTGTAATATTACTGTTTTATATTTGATTTTCTGTTGAACTTTTTTCATTTGCCTAAAAGTTCCTTTTTTGAAACTCAACCTTCATGCTCAAAATCTTCATATAAAACTTTTAAAGTGATAATAATACATGTTTCTTATTAAAATCTGAAGTGGAAATCTGAGCCAAAACTTTTTTGTTACATCATTTTTCTGGTGAAACTATATTTAGATACAAATCTGTTATTTATCATAAAACAAATATGTCCATGATTCAAAGTAGAAATGATTTTGCAATTAAGAATTTTCCTTCTTGAGAAAACTCAAAGTCAGACTGAAAGAACATTTCTTTCATATCTCTCTATTCACAATGACAGCCTAGATGTTTCACTTAGAAGGTAATACTTATATTGCATACAGGTTAATAATCGTGACGTTTTCTCCTTGACCCTTAAGTGCATTTCACGATTTAATAGAAGGCGGCGACGCGGCTCTGGCCTCTGCTTTGCTTTCGGTGCTGCTTCTTAATCCAGGCGTGACGCTGCAGGGATCCCAGCGCCTTCTAAGCCCAGGCTCGTGTGACCCGGGTCAACACTGGCTGCAGGAAACGCTGCTCATCCGTGTGAGAAACTCATGTCTGATGAGGATACAGGACACCAGATCACTACCCAGGGGTAAATTATGTGCTGTTTTAAGAAGTTTCTTTCCTACGAGCAAAATTATCAGAATTTTAAAGCTGAAAGCAAATAGTGAGCTTTGTTGTAGTTGAGGCAGATACAGCAAGATACCAGAGACTGGGCTTGTAAGCAAGAAACACTGATGTCCCTCCATTCTGGAGGCTGGCGTCTGAGGTCAGGGTCCAGGGGAGTGGGGCAAGGGCCCTGCTCAGGCCACAATCTCCCCTTCCTGTCCTCACCTGGCGGGGGGCAGCTCTCTGGGGTCTGCTTCACCAGGGACCTCATCCCCTTAGGGAGACCCCACCCTCATCAGCTCCAGCACCATCACACTGGGAGCGAAGATGCCGGCGTGTGAAGCTGGAGAGACGCAGACACCCAGGGCACAGCACGTTGTTACGAGGACTCTGAAGGGAGAGACACAGGAAAGACAAAGGAAAGCACACTAAGGGTCTGGGGAAATGGGGCCGTGTTAAATCCCATTTAAACTTTAGCTGAGGAATCATTCCCATTCCTCTTTCCCTGTTCATCCTTTTATTTGTTCAATTAAACAAGACTTTTCTAAAAATATGTTTCATAAGAAGAAACTAAAGCATTGCTTTTTATTTTCTAATTTAAGAGAGAATAGACACTGACTCTGTTACCAGCTACAGTGAAGTAACTTATCCAAGTGTAGCTTAGGACATAAGCAGCTGGAACCGGGCAGAATATGCGAGGCAGCTGCTCCGGGGGTCGTTGCTCGTGTGTCGATTCTTCTTGTCTCTCTTCCGTTTCACCATCTTCTCTCTGTTTCCTCTTTATTCATCTGATTTTTAATGCAATGTTTTCGGTTGTTTTCTTGTCTTTCTTCAATGCTACAATTTTTTGCTACTTTAATTACTCCTGTCTTTCTCCATTTCTATACACCTGAAAGAAAGCGTTTGCTTCTTATGACAAATGCTTGGTGAGAGGGTTTCCCCTACTGTCTAGCCCTGAGCTCAGGTTTCTTCTGCTTCATGGTGATTTTTTTCTCAGTGCATCTTCAGAAACTCTCATCTTTTGATCCTCATTTTGCCTTTTCGTCTAATAAGAGTCTTTCCCGACTTTCTGCCGCCTTCTCGGGCTTGTTCTCAGTCCAGAGGCTGTTAGTGGTGGCTGATAAGGCTGTTGTCACGGGAAGGACTGTTTTGCGCCTCTGTCTTCAGCTTCCTCTTCGATCTTGTGAGATCTGGGCTCTTCCATGCATTCACCCCCTGCCTCTGTAGGACTCCTCTCCTCCCCCAGAAGCATAGCCACCCACAGCCTGCTCCTGGACCCCCAGGAGCGCAGGTGCCCCCCGAGCCCTCAGGTACTGACCCCAGCTCCTCAGCCCCCCTGGACCGTGGCCCAGCCCCCCAGGATCCTTCCAGCCGCATCGTCTCAGGCCCTTCGCTCCTGCTGTGTCCACCCTGTGCCGCTCGGGACGAGCCCCTCCTGCACTCACTCCCCGGCTCCCAGGCAAAGGGTCGCCCACGGTGGACACACAGTAAGTATTTACTTATTTTAACCGGTTAGCCATTCATTGTTCAGTTAGAAAGAAAATGCGTACTTATTTTTCTCTCTCTAAATAGTAAATTTATAATGTGAGAGATACATTTATAGCCATTCCCCAATAAGTACTATTCAACTAAACTTTATCTGTATTTTTATAATTCTCTTTATCTAAGAATAGGTCATATTGATGAAGAAAAGAAATGTGATGTGAGTGAATAATACTTCTCTCCTTCAGCATCTGAATGAGCAGACCTTATCCTGATAATCTTGGACAAACATTTTAAATCAAGTTGGACAGCTTGAGCCCTTAGAGATGTAGGGCTTCCTACATACATACACTTAGACAAAGAAATAGCAGCCTTCAGGAGCTCATGGAACCAGGGCTGAGACGGTCACCGAGCTGCGCACGCAGGCTTAGCGGGATTCCGTGCGGACTTCACAGCCAGCCTGACGTGCTGCCAGCAGCCGGCCACCGCCTCCTCAGCCGCCTGAGTCCCCTTCATCTGCCGCTGCGGTTCTCACGAGCTGACTCCCTTCTTTTCACCCCACTCAATCATGTCTTTGTGACAATATTTACTATATGATATCTGCTTCTGCCCTGTTCAAAGAATATTTCCTTTCATCAGCATATTAAAAATTAACATTTTATTCAAGTGATGAATCTCTAAGAAATGTTTAAGCAGGTGAAATAATTTACAGGTTCACATCAGAAGTCATCAAGACACGAAGGTGTATTTCCCAAATTGCTTTTTCCTTAAATTGCGTCTAAAGCGAAAACAAATCTAACAGAAGGATAAAGGGGGTTTGATTGGCTGTGCCTCTGGATGTGCTTCTACAGAACCAGGTCGCAAACGCAGGGACCGAGAAAAGCAGCTCACCCAGCGGGCGAACAAGGAGCATCTGTCCAAAGATGCTGTGGGCACCACGGAGACCTTGGCCAGGTTCCTCTCGAGCTCATGGGACGGGGAGCCTGGGGCCTCCTCCCTGTGCAGAGGTCTTGGGCCTGGAGCGGGAGTCAGGCTGAGTGGGACATTGCTTGTCTCCCTCAGAGAAGACGGAAAAGTGTCTCTCTTCGTGGGGAGAAGGAGGAGAGGGCGCTGCTGCCTGCTGGAGTGGGTGAGACCAGTTAGA
>SJXQ01000757.1:167387-186142 GCA_006408695.1 Aepyceros melampus | reverse complement strand
TCCATTAGAGTAGGTAACATTTTACCATTAACTAGCGAGTTAGCCTTGGAACTTCAGCCCTTGGTCTTCATTTGGAGGGGGGTGGGGTGGGGGAGTGCAGCGGGTTCCAGCCCTCCTGGGCAGGCAGGCATCAGGTCACCTGCTGGGATGCGCAGGCATCCACTCACCATGAGGCTCAGGACTGCAGTTACTAGAAACATCCAGGCTGTTCCATCAACACATTCATACGTCATCAGTGACCCAGTCTCAGTCCAGGAAGCCCCATTAGGGGATGGATGGTGTCCTGTCCTCTTCATGGGCTGTAAGTCTTTCCACAGCGTTATTCGAATGAGGGACTAGCATCGTTCTCCCTTCCCAAAAAAGCACTCAGCATTTTGCTGTTCAAAACTGCCCTGTAACAGGGTTCCGCGGCATCTTTGTGCAGGGGATGCACAAAGAAGCAAGCAGTTATTCTTCTAAGCTGGCACCACCAAGTGGCTCTCTCTCTTAATCTAACTTGCAGTGATTAATTTTGGAAGAAATATAATGATTTGGTATAAATATGGCTTTTACTACTTGACGAAAATGCAAGTGGATATTTTAATAACTGCTTTGTTAGCACATACATAAAAGGTTAGAATCCCCCCAGTCACAAGGCTGTGTCATCCGATTATAAAATACAAGCAGAATCTCCAGAGTTTGAGGTTTAAAATCCTGAAACGTCTGGTGTCCAAGCTCAGTGTCTGTTTCTCATGCTTTAATAGCCATGCAAGGCTGAAGTGCATAGATTTTTGAAAATTGTAGAATCAGTTTTCCCTGAAATTTCTCAGAAGATTACTTTATTCTGTCAATCCTTCATGAAAAATCATCATGACTTACTTCTTCATTCATTTCTAGCTGTCCACAATGTGTATTTCAAAACAGATGCATGAACCTCTTTTGTCCAATGAAAGCAGTCGTATTTCATGAGAAATATGCAGTAAAACCTGTGACTGTCTTTTTGGCCATGATTTCTACTCTCAGAAAAATATAGTGAATTCAATATGGCCCTTGAAGCATTTTAAAAGCTCTTTCTCTCTGGGAAAAAGCTCTCATAAATATGAACAGCCTCTTTTCCGTTAGCATGGCATATCTATCTCTGCAGATTAGAGAGGTGGCAAAGCTGGCAGCGGGTTCCTCAGGTGAGACTGCAGGGTCTCACAGATGCCCTTCGTCAAGTCTGAGCAGCAAGATTGGGCATCAGACTCCCTCCCCACCCAGAGCATCAGGAAGACTCCGCTCCCCTGCCCGCTCACCCCATTCCCCATCCAAACAGCGACTGGCAAGTGTCCTCCATGGCCTCCAGGTGAGACTTTTCAGGCTACTTATGCAAGATGAACATAAAACAGTCATACTTTCTTCCAGCTGTCAAGGAAAATACCTTCTGATGTTTAAAATTACTTTCGTAGGAGTGGGATCGTCCGGGCCATAGATCCTTTTCCTGCAAATATTTGCAGGAAATATTTAATGACTCTCGGACCGGGAAGGGCTACATGCTCACAGTGCACCTGCGGGAGGAGTCAGGAGGGTAAAGCCTGACCGTTGACCCTAAAGAGTCAGGACCCTCATGGGGAAGCAGGACGTCTACACGCGGAGAATCGCAGGAAGCGATGAGTAGAGAGCGCGGGGTCTGCCCAGCTGGACAGGCAGGACCAGCGCGCTTCTCACTGAAGACTTCACTGTCCGCACGGCGCCGTGAATCCGCTCGAGATGACCCAGAGCGTCTGATAGAGATGGGCAGATAGACCGATAGCCACATAGGTAGTAGGTAGACGGTCGATAGATTATAGATAGAAAGAAAATGGGCTTCCCAGGTGGCGCAGCGGTAAAGAATCCACCTGCCAGTGCAGGAGACGCGAGAGATGCCACTTTGATCGCTGAGTCGGGAAGATCCCCGGAAGAAGGAAATGGCAACACACTCCAGTGTTCTTGTCTAGAGAATCTCATGAAAAGAGGACCCTGGCAGGCTACAGTCCATGGGGTCGCAGAATCGGACACATCCGAGTGACTAAACAACACTGATGCTCATACACTCCCACACGCACACCCACACGCCACATGTATGCATTCCCACACACACTCACATACACACATGTATGCATTCAGACACACTCACACACACACTCACACACACATGTACTCATTCACACACACACACTCACACACACATGTACACATTCACACACACACTCACATACACACATGTATGCATTCCCACACACACTCACATACACACATGTATGCATTCAGACACACTCACACACACTCACACACACATGTACTCATTCACACACACACATGTACACATTCACACACACACTCACATACACACATGTATGCATTCAGACACACACACACACAGGTACTCATTCACACACACACACATACACACGTATGCATTCAGACACACTCACACTCACACTCACATACACATACACGCATGTATGCACTCACACACATTCACACTCACACATGTACACATTCACACACTCACACTCACATACACACATGTATGCATTCACACGTACAAACACATTCACACACACACGTGTATGCATTCCCACACACACTCACATACACACATGTATGCATTCCCACACACACATACACACATGTACGCATTCACACACACACATACACACGTATGCATTCAGACACACTCACACACTCACACATACACACATGTATGCACTCACACACATTCACACTCACACACACATGTACACATTCACACTCACACACACATGTACACATTCACACACACTCACATACACACATTCACGCACACACTCGCATTCACACATACACAGACTCACACTCACACACACATACACACATGCACGCATTCACACACTCACATACACATACACTCATGTACACATTCACACGCACACACACACTCTCACATCCTCTGTGCCTAACACGCTGCTGCAAGTTGCAGACGCATCACTAGACACCAAAGGCTCAGCTCTCTCGACGGCGTCCGACGGCGTCTTCAGCCCAGGGGCTGGGAGGCACACCTGTGACGGGTCAGGAGCCCAGGGACGGGCAGAGCTGCTTGGGTCCTGGAGGAACGGCTGACCCCACTCTGGAGGCGCTGGAAGTTTTTAGGGGAAATGAAGCCTCAGGACATGAGCCGCTGTGGAGGGGATCGAACCCGCATCTCCTGTGTGGGCGGGTGGGTTCTTTACCACTGTTCCCACCAGGGAAGGCCATGTATGAGCCTGAGTGTGCGTGGGGTGTGCCTGTGGGGTGTCATATGGCACGCTGGTAATTTTGAAAAGTCATCTGGTAGTGAGATGCCCAAGGGTCTTGGACTGAGAAGGGCCAGGAAACAAGGCATCACCACCTGAGAAGGCTGATGAGGATCCTGGCAACGTGCAGAGCGAACGTTTTCCCAGGGTCACAGTGGCTGTGTTCTTGGGGAAAAAACACTATGAAAAGAAACAAATGAAAACAATCCCTTCGTGATAAGCGAAACTTTGCCATTTGACGTCTGTCGTGAGCAGTGCAGAAGCCGCACCAGGGGAGGCATCGCAGAGACCCTGCCTCCTGTCCCCCAGCCGGGGCCCACACTTGACGTTTTGCACATAAGCTCCTAGAGAGCTGTATTTTCGGTTCACAATTTATTTAAGACGTGGCAGCAAATAAGTCTCAGTTCTGAGAAGGATGAATGCATACAATGAGGCTTAAATAAATCTGTTTCAAAATGCAGTCATACCTCTAGAGACAGCTTCCAGAAGTGAGTAATTTTCTGATTTACCTGTAGCTGCAAAAATAAAGTCACCTCACTTGAATTTTGGAGTTTTCGTTGTTCATGCATCCCTTCCGCAGACGTCTGTGAGCACCTCCTATGTGCAGAGCATTAAGGGAGTACCACCCAGGGCAGAAGGGCAGGCGCTTTTCCTTTAGGTTTTGTGTAGAATGGTAACTATTAAACTAGAAAATATCAAATAGTAACTCTCAAGCTAGAGACAAAAGGATAAATAAATTCTAAGAAACTGAGTTCCACTAAAAAGAAAATTTCTTTCTGAAAGAAATGCCCTGAATGAGAAATTTAAAGTACAACTGCCCCCTGGGTTGCAGATACTGGGTGAATTTCACTGAAGACTGTTACTTGGAATGAGCAAATGAGCAAAGAAGCACGCATGGGGATTCTCTCTGTAACCCTCTCCGGAACCGCGCAGGGCTGCACGCATCTGAAGCCTCGGTATTAGTCAGACTCCTGAGAAGCAGAGCCACTTGGTGTCTGGGACACACAGATACACGCGACGTGTAAAGAACTGGCCCGGGCGATGCTGGAGGCTGAAGTGTCTCCAGACAAGCAGGGTGAGCCGCTGCTTCCTCTTCAGGGAAAAGCCTGTGTCCCAGAGGGAGGCTCCTCAGGCAGAGGGACTCCTCGCTCACTTGGGAGAGCATCTGCTCATCCCAGGCTGTTGCCTGATTCGATGAGGCCCACCCATACACAGGAGGACCATCTGCTTTCCTCAGTGACCTGAAGTGAGTGTCTTCAGAAGGCAGCCTCACAGAAGCCCCCAGGGCCACACCGGCCAAGCATCTGCTCCCTGCAGGACCCCATCAGGTGGACGTATAAGACACAGTCTCGCAATATTCAACAACACAAAACAAGCTCAGTATTCGATGCTGCACCCCGAGGGGGTTCTATAGCAATAGATGCGGCATCTACTTGTAATCACAAGTGTTTAAACGTGTTTTAGTTGGGAAAGCATGACAGAGAGTAGAGGTCCATGTGTGGTAACACACCTGTAGATAGGGACTTATTTTTAATGTAAACCACACTCACAGGAGGAATAGCACCTGAGAACATTTACACCAATGGTCAGAGTAATTAGCGGAATTTTGAGTAACATTTCTCTGGATTTCAAAATATCTGTATTAGCTCATTTCTTTTAATATACCTTGGGATACGTATAAGAAAAAACAGGGTGTGATTTTGTAAAGAAAGACCACATCCTCTATGAATGCTGAAGGCGTGGAGTTTCCAGAATAACTCATTTGGCATCAAGATTTGATGAAACGGAGGACAAGAGCTGTTCCAGGGGTGGGTGGAGCACAGAGCCACGAGGGGCCCTCCCAGACGCTGGGCAGCTGCAGAGCCCGACGGTGGTCCAGACCACAGCAGGGCTCCCTGTGTCCTGCAGGAATCTTTCACCAATTTCTGCGCTTTGCTCTGTATGCAACCCTCGTAACTAGTCCTGTGACAAGGACCCATTTTTGAGGAACTATATTTCTGACACCTATTGAGCATACAAATGTTTTGAAAAGATATCCTTGTGTGAGTTTGCCAGGGCACAGAATCTTCTGGACACCGAGATATTGCGAATAATATATTGTTCATTTCTACAGAGCTGATCACACCTCCATCTGGTAAAGATAAATCACCCTAACATAATAAAACAGCCCCGTGGCTACACTGTATGCTCTCCAAGGGGAAGGACGCAGCAGGCCCATCCTGCTTCCTCTGACCCGTACCACCTAAAAGAGCTCTCAGCACACTCCTCACTCTAAAAGTAGGTCATAAATTAATACACCTTATTTTTAGTATTGCTGTTTAAGTTCTGATTTTCTAAACATTTAAATTCTCACAGTTCAGATGTAACAACTTGCCTTCCGCAGGTATGAAAGACAGCCCATGTGTTGACTATTTGATAAATATTCACTCTGATTCTGTTTCCATACTAGGTGTATGCTAGTTAAAGAGCTGTGAAGATGAATTCATGGGTTAAAATACCCCAAAGCCCTGGTTTCGTGAGAAAACGCACATAAACGCACAATTGCAGCACAGCCAGGGTCTGCGCTCAGTTCTCGGGCTGCTGCAGAGCTGTGTCCAGGGGTCTGGGAGGCCGTGCTGAGACTGGGGTTCTTTCTAAGCGCAGGCCGGGCTCTGGCCTCCCAGAGCGGGTGCGTCCGTGAGGCGGCCCTGCCCCGCGCCTGTGAGGACAGATGAACCCCTCACACCCCCACCCGCCAGTGTGGCCGGGTCTCTACCAGCCTCCAGTCACCTGATCCTGGTAAAGCATCAGGGAAGAAGGAGATTCATGCACCATTTCAGGTGGAGCTTCAGGAGGTAAAACGCATGTTAAACTTATAGCTAGCTATTTGCTGGCCAGCGCTGGTCTCCCGTCTCTGAGGGCTCATGTTCTCAACAGGCTGCGCTTCTTCCGTTTGCCTTTCCACCTACCTCTGAAAGCTGTTGGAGACGTAGAGAGATCAGATATACGAAATGGTTTTGTCCACGTGCCTCTTCGTAAGTTTAACACTTTCAGATAGTACAGATTTTATATTTCTATTTCTTCTTTGACATTTCCACTAAGTCAGAGTGGAAAACTCACATGGATTCTTCTATTAAATGTTGATACTCTTCAAATAAAGCCATGCAAAGTGTTTGTAGTGAAACTGTATCTAGTAAGGAGATCAAACTTCTGTTTCCATGAGGTTAAGTGAATGGAGAATTGTGGACATTTCAGCTGTTTCAGAGCAGTTGGCTAAAAGCTGCGGAACTCCCTTGGCGTTGGGAGTTGCTCCTGACAGCTTAGTTCTGTGTGTTTATAGCAGCAAAACAGCAGCAAATCAATCTTGCTGAAACAGTCCTCATGCTTGAAACCGGTTGTAACAGCTGCTGCCAAAGGCTCAGGAATTTGGTGCAAAATGTTTGGTGTTGGAAAACGAAAATGAAAAGCTAAAGCCTGTGCTTGTTCAATGGAAAAGGTT
Organism: Aepyceros melampus; assembly: GCA_006408695.1. NCBI lineage: Eukaryota > Metazoa > Chordata > Mammalia > Artiodactyla > Bovidae > Aepyceros > Aepyceros melampus. Next base: position 179,392 of record SJXQ01000757.1, on the reverse strand, counting down.
CAAAATGCTTGTCATGGTGTAGACAAATAGTACGTACTAAAGAAGCCTCAGATTGAGAAAATCAGAAACAAGGAGAGGTCACAACAGACAATGCGGAAATACAGGATCGAGAAAGACGCTTATGAGCAACTATCTGCCAATAAAACGGACCACCTGGAAAAAACGGACAGATTCTTAGAAACGGCCAGCCTTCCAAGACGAGGCCAGGAAGAGACAAAACGTACACATCGGGGGATCAGGAAACTGAGTCAGTGTTAAGGACATTCCTTTCCCTGAAGCATTATTAGCTCCAGTGAAGTAAACTTCGCTAGCGTGTGAGATGAGAGCAATTGTGTGGCAGTTTGAAAACTCTTTGGCATTGCCTTTCTTCGGGATTGGAATAAAAACTGACTTTTTCCAGTCCTGTGGCTGCTGCGAGTTTCTCAAATATGCTGGCATATTGAGTGCAGCACTTTCACAGCATCATCTTTCAGGATTTGAAATAGATCAGCTGGAATTCCACCACCTCCACTAGCTTTGTTCATAGTGATGCTTCCTAATGCCCACTTGACTTTGGACTCCAGGATGCCTGGCTCTAGGTGAGTGATCACACCTTCGTGGTTATCCGGGTGTTTAAGATCTATTTTGTGCAGCTCCTCTGTGTGTTCCCGCCACCTCTTCTTAGTCTCTTCTGCTTCTGTTAGGTCCATCCATTTCTGTCCTTCATTGTGCTCATCTTTGCATGAAATGCTCTTGGTGTGTCTAATTTTCTTGAAGAGATCTCTAGTCTTTCCCATTCTATTGTTTTCCTCTATTTTTTGCATTGATTGCTGAGGAAGGCTTTCTTACCTCTCCTTGCTATCTGTTGGAACTCTGCATTCAGATGGCTTTCCTTTTCTCCTTTGCCTTTCCCTTCTCTTCTTTTCTCAGCTATCTGTAAGGTCTCCTCAGACAGCCATTCTGCCTCTTTGCATGTCTTTCTCTGGGAGATGGTTTTGATCACTCCCTCCTGCACAATGTCACGAAGCTCCATCCATAGTTCTTCAAGCACTCTGTTTATCAGATCTGATCCCTTCAACCTATTTGTCACTTCCACGGTATAATTGTAAGGGATTTGATTTAGGTCATACCTGAATGGTCTAGTGGTTTCCCCAACTTTCTTCAATTTAAGTCTGAATTTTATAATAAGGAGTTCATGATCTGAGCCACAGTCAGCTCTTGGTCTTGTTTTTGCTGACTTTATAGAGCTTCTCTATCTTCGGTTGCAAAGAATATAATCAATCTGATTTTGGTGTTGACCATCTGGTGATGTCCATGTGTAGAGTCTTCTCTTGTGTTGTTGGAAGAGGGTGTTTGCTATGACCAATGCATTTTCTTGGCAAAACTCTATTAGCCTTTGCCCTGCTTCATTTTGTACTCCCAAACTTGCCTGTTACTCCTGGTATCTCTTGACTTCCTGTTTTGCATTCCAGTTCCCTGTGATGTAAAGGACATCTTTTTTGGTGTTAGTTCTAGAAGGTCTTGTAAGTTTTCACAGAACTGTTGTAGGAAGGAGGAGGCCCCCCTACAGGGCCCCAAGAGCGGGCTCTTGTCTAACACTCTGCAATGAATCATCCGAGGAGACACATGTGCTGACAAAGCAAGAGATTTTATTGGGAAAGGGCACCCAGGTGGAGAACAGCAGGGTGAGGGAACCCAGAAGAACTGCTCTGCTGTGTGGCTCGAAGTCTCAGGTTTTATGGTGATGGGATTAGTTTCCGGGTGGTCTTTGGCCAATCATTCTAATTCAGGGTCTTTCCTGGTGGCGCACGCATCCCTCAGCCAAGATGGATGCTGGCGAGAGGGACTCCGGGAAGTGGACGGACACGTGGTGTCTCCTTTCGACCTTTCCCGGACTCTTCCGGTTGGTGGTGGCTTATTAGTTCCGTATTCCTTATCAGGATCTCCTGTCATAAAACAACTCACGCAGATGGTTACTGAAGGGCCTGGCCAGGTGGGCGGTTTCAATCAGTGTGCTTCCTCTAACAGGACCATTCAACTTCAGCTTCTTCAGAATTACTGCTGCTGCTGCTGCTAAGTCACTTCAGTCGCATCCGACTGTGTGACCGCATAGACGGTAGCCCAGCAGGCTCCCCTGTCCCTGGGATTCTCCAGGCAAGAACACTGGAGTGGGTTAGTCGAGGCATAAACTAGAATTACCATGATATTGAATGGTTTGCTTTGGAAACGAACAGAGATACTTTTGTCGTTTGTGAGGCTGCATCCGAGCACAGCATTTCAGACTTTTGGACTAGGAGGGCTGCTCCATTTCTTCTAAGGGGTTCCTGCACACAGTAGTAGATATGATGGTCATCTGAGTTCAATTCACCCATGCCAGTCCATCTTAGTTTGCTGATTCCTAAAATCGATGTTCATTCTTGCCATCTCCTGTTTGACCACTTCCAATTTGCCTTGATTCACGGACCTAACATTCCAGGTTCTGTGCAATATTGCTCTTTACAGCAGCAGACTTTACTTCCATCACCAGTCACACCCACAGCTGGGTGTGGTTTTTGCTTTGGCTCCGTCTCTTCATTCTTTCCTGAGTTATTTCTCCACTGATCTCCAGTAGCATGCTGGGCACCTGCCGGCCTGGGGAGCTCATCTGTCAGTGTCCTGTCTCTTTGCCTGTTCACACTGCTCGCAGTGTTCTCAAGGCAAGAAGACTGAAGTGGTCCGGCCTGCTAAGCATCAGGTCGCATTTCAGAATCCACGAGACCTTTGAAGGTTAGCTCTCAGGCCTCCAGACTCAGGGCGCCAGGCCCACACCTTGATTTCGGACTTGTAGCCTCCAAAGCTGTGAGGCCTGAAGTGTCTCTGAGGCTGCCCAGATCGCTGTGCTTTGCTACAATGGCCTGAAGACTCGAGGCAATGCAAAAGATTAAAACAACCATTTAGAACAGGGGCCTAACGGTGCTCACAAGTGCCTACAGAACAAGGCAAACGTCCAGAACAGCAGGATCTGGGAGGAGGAGTTCTTGAAACTAGTCTGAATGCATCCTGAATTTCTATTCTCAATTTACAGAGCGAATGGAGTAGACATTTTATAGCTCTGCATTTCTTCTGATAAAAGATCTCCTCCATTTATTTGTGCCCGTAGGACAGAGCTATGTGTCACAATGTACAACCACATTTCTATGTATCTGTGTCCTTTCAGCTGGACTTTGCCTGTTCTAAAAAATTAAAAATGAATAAAGCCAACAACGAGAAGCCAGGCAAGGCAATGAAGCAGCCTCCTCCCCACTCACCATAACGCACTCAAATGCAGAGTGTAAACAGCGTGCTAAGAAATGACTGTGCTTCGCAGGAACCCAGCATTTAAAAATCAGTCTGATGGTGACTTCTAGCTCAAGAAAACTGCAGTTCAGTCCTTTCTATATTTTCCACCATTTTAACCAAGGAAATTGGGTAAAATAATGTTCAAAACATAATACTTAAAATCGGTTCTAAAATATTACCAGGCATTAAAGAACAAACAGTAAGTGAACTGAGAACTTCCAGATGTTCAAGCTGGATTTAGAAAAGACAGAGGAAACAGAGATCAAATTGCCAACATCTGCTGGATCATCAAAAAAGCAAGAGAGTTCCAGAAAAACATCTACTTCTACTTTATCAGCTATGCCAAAGCCTTTAACTGTGTGGATCACAACAAACTGTGGAAAATTCTTTGAGAGATGGGAATAGCAGACCACCTGACCTGCCTCTTGAGAAACCTGTATGCAGGTCAAGAAGCAACAGTTAGAACTGGACATGGAACAACAGACTGGTTCCAATAGGAAAAGGAGGACGTCAAGGCTGTAGATTGTCACCCTGCTTATTTAACTTATATGCAGAGTACATCATGAGAAACACTGGACTGGAAGAAGCCCAAGCTGGAATCAAGATTGCCAGGAGAAATATCAATAACCTCAGATATGCAGATGACACCACCCTTATGGCAGAAAGTGAGGAGGAACTAAAAAGCCTCTTGATGAAAGTGAAAGAGGAGAGTGAAAAAGCTGGCTTAAAATTCAACATTCAAAAAACAAAGATAATGGCATCTGATCCCATCACTTCATGGCAAATGGATGGGGAAACAGTGGAAACAGTGGCAGACTTTTTATCTTGGGCTCCAAAATCACTGCAGATGGTGACTGCAGCCATGAAATTAAAAGATGCTTACTCCTTGGAAGGAAAGTTATGACCAACCTAGACAGCATATTCAAAAGCAGAGACATTACTTTGCCAACAAAGTTTCGTCTAGTCAAGGCTATGGTTTTTCCTGTGGTCATGTATGGATGTGAGTTGGACTATAAAGAAAGCTGAGCACAGAATAATTGATGCTTTTGAACTGTGGTGTTGGAGAAGACTCTTGAGAGTCCCATAGACTGCAAGGAGATCCAACCAGTCCATCCTAAAGGAAATCAGTCCTAAATATTCATTGGAAGGACTGATGCTGAAGCTGAAACTCCAATACTTTGGCCACCTGATTGCGAACAGCTGACTCATTTGAAAAGACCCTGATGCTGGGAGGGATTGGGGGCAGGAGGAGAAGGGGACAACAGAGGATGAGATGGTTGGATGGCATCACGGACTCAATGGACATGAGTTTAAGCAAACTCCGGGGGTTGGTCATGGACAGGGAGGCCTGGTGTGCTGCCGTCCATGGAACCACAAAGAACTGGACGCAACTCAATGACTGAACTGAACCGAATTGAAAGATCTCCAAATTAACAAACTCTTGTCTCTGTGGGGTGTTGTTCTGTATGTCAGCTTATTAAGTCTTTCAGAACAAGCTGCCTCTGTGAGCTCCAACCATAATGCAGTAGGCGTTTTGCGCACAGGGAGTAAGAATCACTTTCATTGAAGTAGTAGGAGCCGTAATACATAGTCTGAGCATTCCTAGCAGCAAAATCCACTTGTAAATCTCACACCAAATGGATATTTTTCTATGTCTGGTCGTATGCCAGAGGCTAATTTTTGTTAAAGCAAATGACACTTTTTTCTATTGAGCCTTCACATCGTAGTTCACTGAAGGACAAATCGGCAGAAGTATTATAATACACGGTGTAACACAGAGCCCACAGAGAGCGGCGGCTTGGGCGCCACTGTAGGCGGAGCCTTCGCTGTGTTCCAGCATTTTCCGAACGGAGGGCAAGTGTGCTCGCGTGCAGACACTGTGGCCGACCCTGGGTCGGGTTAGCACGCCACTGACTCTGATGGGGTCTCTTAAGTCTGCGATATGACTAATCATTATAGCAATTGAAGAAATCTGTAATAACTGTAGTGAGTTTATTGAGTCCTATTTATATTTCAGATAATACCAGGCAGGTTACAAATCAGTCATTGTAACAACTCTCCAAAGTAGGAGACATTCAAGGAATGAGAGCCGCACCTCCTTAGTCAGGCACAGGGACAGGGCGCGGGGCTCTGGCTGAGCTCACTCACTGCTCCAGCCCCAGGTCCCGCTCTGCTCACCAGCTCTGGGATACACAGGCCTCTGCCTCCTCATCTGTAAAATGGGATGAGACTGGCGTTGAGCTCAGGAGGATGCTGAGGGCTTGTGCACAGAGGATACTCGGGTTCCGGCCCGCTGCACAGAAAGCCCAGGGAAACCTTGGTGGTTACCAGGCAGGTTACAAATCAGTCATTGTAACAACTCTCCAAAGTAGGAGACATTCAAGGAATGAGAGCCGCACCTCCTTAGTCAGGCACAGGGACAGGGCGCGGGGCTCTGGCTGAGCTCACTCACTGCTCCAGCCCCAGGTCCCGCTCTGCTCACCAGCTCTGGGATACACAGGCCTCCGCCTCCTCATCTGTAAAATGGGATGAGACTGGCGTTGAGCTCAGGAGGATGCTGAGGGCTTGTGCACAGAGATACTCGGGTTCCGGCCCGCTGCACAGAAAGCCCAGGGAAACCTTGGTGGCCCCCAGCACCAGTCACTGTCACCATCAGCGCCGACTCTGTCCTCTCCACCCCGCGACCACGCACCGCATCAGACCCTGCTGCACCGCACGGCGACAAGTTCAAAGAGCGGGGCCACGTCTGGGCTCCGTTTCCTCAGTTCAGATCACTGGCAGCTTAAGAAAAGGAGTTAAGCTTCCGTATTCTGAAGCCTGTTCACAAAATGGTCACTACTTCCCCACATTCAAAATGTATGTCCTCCTGTGGAAATAAATTTGCAGAGAGCTTCCCATTGTTCTTTATTTGTTGCACTGACTCATTTTGTAATCAGAGTTCCCTCATGTGAAATGCTGAAGTATAGTAATTTGAAAGTGGCAGTGACAGGCACAAAGATCGCTAGGCAAACAAAATGATTGTTCAGGAGACAGATATGAAGGCTGAGTTTGGATGCTTTTAATGTGAAAAAACTGGGAAGGATGAACAACAAGAATAAATTTTGTACAAGACTTACTGTCTAATCAGTAAATTCTGCGTAATTTACAAAGATGCTCTTCAGGCATCCACAAGGAGAAAAGGTGAAAGAGGATTTCATCACAATGTTGCTATGGCAGCGAAGCATAGTAGACAAACTATAGAAGCATCCTTTATTTATCTGGCAAACAGGTAAGTAAAACCGTGGAATTTTATGGAGTTCTTGAGATAATGCATTGTTTATTTGCCATATTAAAATAGTTCTAAAACCACTGTAAGTCAGTAAATGTTAGAACGTTAACATAGTAAGTCATTAAATGTTAAAACTTCTATAGCACACACACATGCACCAAGGAAATACATACATAAATAAATAAGCATGTAAGATAGGGGGCGGGCATGGCGATCAGAGAAGAGGAATTATTGCAATATAAAGAACGTCCCTCAACAAAGCCGTGATGGTTGTTTCAGGGGGGCTGCTGTTCCCAGCGCAGTCCTGTCGGCCTAAAATCCTAATCAATAGAAACAGTGCTGGACTACAACAGCCGATCGCTGGCCCATTTTTTATCCCTTTAGAAGCCCCACTGAATGGGACTGCATGCAGATTAGGAAAAACTGCAATTGTAGAAATAAAATAATAAGAAATAGCGGCGTGCATGTCAATAAAGGAAGATTAGTCAGTCTCTCCGGGTTGGACACAGAGAAAAGGAAACCTCCGTGCCCTGTGCAGAGGTAAATGGTGCCGTTGTCATGGGCAACAGTAGGGGGGCCTCAAAAGCTAAACAGGGCCCAGAATTCCACTGGTGGGTGTTTACATGAAAGAGAATGAAAACTAATTCTGAGAGGTATCCACGCTCCAGTGTTCTTTACAGCACTGCTTACAACAGCAACCCTAATGCCCATCGACAGAGGAGCCGGTAGAGAGTATGTCTGAGTCTGTTGGAATATCAGTGGTGGACTTTACTCGGCTGCAAAGAAGAAGGAAACCTCGCCATTTGCAGCAACGCTGATGGACACACAGGGTGTGTCAGCAAAGGAAATGAGTCAGACAGAGAAAGACAGACATGTTGTCTTTTCACTTTTCTGTGGACTTGCCAGAAGGGACAGGGAGGGACAGGGGATGGGAGACGAAGGTGGAGAGGATTAAGAGGGACAGAGTCCACTTATAAAGCAGGTCATGGGGACGTAACACAGGGCGCAGGGAAGTCAGTCAATGGTGTGATGACTCAGGTGGCCGGTGGTGCCTGGACCTACTGTGACGATTGATTCATGATGTAAATAAACGTCAAAGCTCTGCTGTACATCTGAAATGAATACAATATTGTAAATTTAAATCGGAGCGCAAAACAGCTGGTATATGTGACACATTTTATGACAGAAAATTTTTTGAAAAACTATTTTATTTTCATCCAAAGGACTTCTGAAATAAAAACAAATCTACTCTCACGGTCATTTTGAAAAAGAGAAGGAATTGTGTCTTCTAAACCTCGAAATGTCCTGTTGAAAATGTGTGTCTTCCGGGGTCGATCCTGAGGAGTTTCAGCAGGACCGCTGGGCGTGACGCCCTCTCGGCCCTGGGGACAGCGGGCAGGGGACCTGGGCGAGACGCCTGCCTCCCTCTTCCCTGCCACCTCCCTTAGTCATGGCTTTTGTAGCGCGTGAGATGAGTGCAATTGTGGGGTAGTTTGAGCATTCTTTGGCACTGCCTTTCTTTGGGACTGGAATGAAAACTGACCTTTTCCAGGCCCATGGACACTGCTGAGTTTTCCAAATTTGCTGGCATATTGAGTTCAGCACTTTCACAGCATCATCTTTTAGGATTTGAAGTAGCTCAACTGGGATTCCTTCACCTCCACTAGCTTTGTTCATAGTGATGCTTCCCGAGGCCCACTTGACTTCACAATCCAGGATGTTTGGCTCTAGTCCGGTGATCACACCATCATGGTTATCTGGGTCTTGAAGATCTTTTCAGCAGCCACTGGGGAGGGGCGCGGCAGGGGCGGAGAGGGGGAGCAAACTGCATTTCCTGCACCCCACGCTCACTGCCGAGGGACACCAAACCCCTAGCTTCTGCTCAGGCTCCCCGCACCATGTTCTGCGCATCAGAGCACGCGGTCCCCGTTACCGCCGTGGTTCTCCCGTGTGGCACCAGCCTCACACCTGACACAAGCCCAGTGAATATCTTTGAATAAATAATGAAGGAGACAAATGAATGCTCACCTTATTAAATTAGGAATCAGAAGAATCTCATATACTTGGTTGTAGCTGGATGTTTTACTAAACCACTTTCTTATAACAGAAAATCTGTAGCATGCAAGCAATTTTCTGCAAGAAGTAAATACATCAGAAATTCAAACTTTTAAAAATTTATATGCTTTGTACATTTCTAAACGAGTCGGACATGACTGAGTAACTGAACTGAACTGAACTGAATGTACTTTTTAAGAAATAAAGTATTAAATGAGAAATTAGTCTCATAATTATTTTTATCACAGCACAAGTTGAGGAGAATAATACCATGTTGCTCAAATTTCTATTCATCTTACTTAAGTCTGTGAAAATTAAATATCTTTGTGTTCAGAAACTGGTTCTCTTCTCAGAGCCTCCGTACACTTATGTAACTGAAAATAAGGTTTGGTACTTGGTTATCAGTCAAAATTCAATGTATTCATAGTTCATTTCTATTTGGAGACTATTCTAAAAATTCAGGTACATATTTGGATGTTCTAGTACCTATTGTATATTTAAATATCTTCTCCAAATATTCTTACTCGGGTGAGGATACGGTGGCATAACCAGTTTATACTTCACTCATTCATTCTCCAAAATATTTGACATGTATGTTCATAACCCGATTTGGGAAGGACATTTTTATTACGTGGGCAATAAAATGTCTGTAATCCATCAAGTAAGAGAGACGGTGGCCTTATTCTGTCTGCCATCCACTAGACGCTGAGCCCTTTAAGGCCTGGTGGTCTTGCATGAATCACAGTCCTGGTGTCTCCTAAGGCATCAAGACATCATTCGAGAATAAATTCTTGTTCAACAGGTGAACGATTGAGAAAAATATTGAGTATTAAAAGTCGTGAAAGATACAAGTATTTACATACAGTTATAGGCCCTCACTGATCACCCACCTAAACCCATTCTTGATTTAAAAGCCGTCTAGTGTCTAGCAGCTAAACAGGCCTGGTCAGTTTCTGAATCCTCTGAGCATTGCTGATTCTCAAGGGGCCCCAACAGCTGCGTTCCTCCGGGACAGCCCTGCAGAGACCGCCCCCTCCACTGCTGTGGGACCTTCTCTCCTTTACCTTCTTGCTTTCTCTCTGTCTTCCTTCTTTCCTTCCTTCCTTTTCTCTCTTTTTCCTTCTCTCTTTCTTTTTCTGCCCCCTACTCTCTTTCACTTAAGAGAATGCCCTCAAATTTCATCCATGTGGTTGCAAACGGCAAGATCCATTCTGTCTTGTGGCTGAATAATATTCATTATCTGTACATATAATATACTGCGTATGCATACATATAAAATATGCATATTTCATATATCTGATATATACCTCAGTACACGCATACACAAAGGCACACACACACCCGCAGCTTCTTTATCCGTTCATCCACAGCTGGACACTTGAGTTGCTTCCATGTCTTGGCTATTGAGGAAAATGTTGCAGTAGACGGGGGAGTGCAGACGCCTTCAATATCCTGCTTTTATTTCCTTCAGTTGTACGCCCAGGAGGATTGCTGGGAGTAGCAATAACTCTGTATTTTTTGAGGTACGCCCATGCTGCTTCCTCCATCTGCCTGTAGAGGAAACTAAGGTGTGTTTTTAAAACTGCATTTGCTACACAAGACGTGTTTGCATGCGCCATGATTTCTTGGTGTTGTCTAAACTAGAAACTCACTAAAGAGTAAAAGAAAGATCTGTTTATCATTTAAGAAAAGCAGTATCACTTATGATCATTACCATATTTCTGTTTCATTGAACCTGACATTAATATGGGTTATGTCTAAAACTCACAATAACTACAGAGTAGGGCAGTCTTCAGATAATAAATGTTACTGCTCAATTCATATGGTTTTGGAATTTGTTGATATTTGTCTGCTAAGAAGTTGAACTAGCCCATCCTAAAGGAAATCAGCCCTAAATGTTCATTGGAAGGACTGATGCTGAAGCTGAAACTCCAACACTTTGGCCACCTGATGCGAAGACATAAGTGTACACGTTCTAAGTCACTTCAGTCGTGTCTGACTCTTTGCGGCCCCATGGACTGCAGCCCGCCAGGCTCCTCTGTCCATAGGGATTCTCCAGGCAAGAAAACTGGAGTGGGCTATCATTTCCTTCTCCACACAGACTGTATGGTCTCACTTAAATACTGAACCTAAAAAGCCAAACTCAGAGAAACAGAGTACATCGGTAGGCACCAAGGTGCTGCAGGGAAAAGCCGATTCTGACTCCCAAGCTGGAATGGTTTCTTTGACTTGCTTTCCGTTGCTTTTGTTATTATAATCATACATAATTGCCTGCCTCAGAGAACCCTGTCCCTCTGCCTGACTGCTGAAGTGCCTTTGTTCAGAACCCTGTCCACAGGTGGATGGCAGGAAGGAAGAAATTACTCATCTCCTCCCTGAGGCTTGCCATTCTAGGAGATGTTTGCAAGATTAATGGCCTTTTAACTTTGTTTCCTCACCTCCCCACTCTGATCTGAAGAAGAACCTGGCATCCAGACCCCAGTATGAGAGTTATAGTGAGATTTGCATCAGCCATCCTTTCCTCCACACCTCATCTCCAGCTCTTTGGTTTGTCCTGCGGGGAGCAGAGCAAGACTGGACTCTGGACTCGGTAGGTAACAAGGGGCTTGGGAGGGATCAACATCAGAGGGCACAAACTGTTCAGTTACAAGATGAATAAACTCTGGGGACCTAATGTACAGCATCGGAGAAGGCAATGGCACCCCACTCCAGTACTCTCGCCTGGAGAATCTCATGGACAGAGGAGCCCGGTGGGCTGCAGTCCATGGGGTCGCTAAGAGCCGGACTCGACTGAGCAACTGAACTGAACTGAACTGAATGTACAGCATGGAGGCTATCGTTACCAAGACTGTATTATATACTTGAAAGTTACTAGGGAGCTGATTATGAACGTTCTTACTGCTAAAAAGAAATGGTAGTCATGTGACCTTAGCTAGCCTAGGATGGACTTGCACACTTTAAGCTGCACAATGTTTTCCATCCCCTGGCAGAAGGATAAGGGGCCTGCAGAGGCTGAGGCTGTTAGATGACATCACCTGCTGGATGGACATGAATTTGAGTCACTTCCAGAAGATAGTGGAGGACAGAGGAGACCGGCTTGCTGCAGTCCAGTGCGGTCGCAAGGAGTTGGACGTGACTTAGCCACTGAACAGCAGCTATCAATCACTTCCCAATAAAGCAGGAAAAGGCGGCAGTCAGACTGAGCAGTCTCTCTGATTGTCCGACTTCCACTTGTCCACCCTGCCTGGGGCTTTCTCCCTGCAGAGACAGGTCACATGGTCCCCGTCTGGACTTTTCCGCTCTCCCTCCTCCAAGGACCGTGGGCAGCTTCCCCAGGTGAAAGCCTGCGCACACCTGTGCCGAGTAAGTGTCGTGCCTGGCAGAC
>SJXQ01000757.1:110140-148440 GCA_006408695.1 Aepyceros melampus | reverse complement strand
ACAGCCCCTGCGCCCTGCAGACCTCCCTGTGCTGCGCCGCTCGTTGACGGGCCGGGTCCGGAGGGCGGAACGCGGCGCGGGCCGGGTGAGCGAGGAAGCCCAGGGCGGAGGCCCTCCTTGGTGCCGGTTCTGGGGCGGGGCCCCCGGACCACTTTCCGGTCCCGAGCGAAGGTCTGAGTCTGCAGGTCCGGTACTGGATTTTCAACAGGAGAGAGGGAGTTTCAGCATCAGAGTTTAACTGGATGAATGTAGACTGTTTTGTTTCTTTTACGGGGTTTTTTCTTCCGTAGGAATAGAAGAGAGATGTGCTGAGCCTCACAATTTGCTGGGAAAGATGCTCTGGGCACAAGTACATTATACATTGCTTTTGTTCCCAGGAAACCTTTGTTCATTTTTCCCCGAGCGCAGTCACCTCAATTTGTGAAGATACGAAATCCAATCATCAAGTGTTGCTGAAGAACCAAATGTGTGTAAATCACTTCTTTCCTGAACACAATATGGTTTCCAAGGAAGAAAAACTGCCTCCTGAGGAAAACCCCACCCCCTGTAGAGTAATTGCCTTTTCCTCAGTGAATAAGTAGCAGATTCTGAAAAAGAAAATCTACCCAAACAGGTGTGCCTAGTTTCATTAGATGAAAGCCTAGTTGCTTTTCTTTTTCTTTTGGGCAAATCAGAAACTGGCGAGAAAGGATTTCATGCTACAGCAGCTTGTATGATTAAGACATTTCCCTCTTCCAAAGCAGCAGGGTTTGTGTCTGCTGATGGATGTCTGTTTCTCTCAGTTGGTGTTTTCTTTTCTAGGAGGTGGGAGAAACCAGATTCTCCACCTGAATTTTGGGGCTTCTGCTGGTGACAGCCCTTATCTTCTCCGGCTTGCGTGCTGCTGGTCCAGGCAGAGATGTCCCCACAAGGATGAAATCTGGCACCTGGGGACATCTGTGCTTTAGCTCAGAGCGTGTCTACAGAGAGTCCGAGAAGGCACTGGCACCCCACTCCAGTACTTTTGCCTGGAAAATCCCATGGACAGAGGAGCCTGGTAGGCTGCAGTCCGTGGGGTCGCGAAGAGTCAAACACGACTGAGCGACTTCACTTTCACTTTTCACTTTCGTGCATTAGAGGAGGCACTGGCAACCACTCCGGTGTTCTTGCCTGGAGAATCCCAGGGACAGCGGAGCCTGGTGGGCTGCCGTCTATGGGGTCGCACAGAGTCGGACACGACTGAAGCGGCTTGGCAGCAGCAGCAGCACAGAGTAACTTTCTTTGAGAGAGAAACCGACTCTTGGTACACTGGTCCCTCAGGACTCCAGCCAGAGCCTGGCTGTCTGAGGTGACGTCCCAGGAAGGCTTGTCCCCACAAGCCCACGGTGACCCCTCTGCAGGACTGGGGACCTTCCCCCAGGGAGCCCTTCCCGGAATCGACAGGACTGTTGCTGCTTTGGGATGGACCCTCATAACTACTTAGCTTATTCTCTCAAGAGTTACTAGTGTTAAGGCAGGCAGGTATTACCACAGCTTCCTGGATAGGAGAGAGAATAGAGGGAATGACCGTGCTCAAAGACCCAAGCTGTTTATTTGTTTATTTTGAGAAGCAAAGCGAGGAGAGAGGAGAGAAGGGGAGAGGCCTCTTATCGTTGCTCCCATTTTTTCCAATGTGTGTGATTGGATTATATGCGGAAATTATGGATATAAAATGCATGTGTGTGTATTTTCCTGCAAATAGCCATAAAATCATATAACCTTTTTTGAGAGAGATCAAACTGAGAGAATTTCATATTTGCCAAATGTCCACTTTCCTCTTACACCGCAAGACTAGAGGGCCAGGGCAAAGAGCGAGGGCACATGGTGCGGTGGGATGGTGTCTGCTTGCTGCTCCTCAGTTCTGAGCACAGCCAGGGGACCTCCTGGGATCTCATAGCAGGGATCTCCAGGGATATTCTCTCAGGGGACCTCCTGGGATTTTGAGTTAGGGACCTGCTGGGATCTCATAGCAGGAATCTCCGGGGATCTTGTGTTAGGGACCTCCTGGGATCTCATAGCAGGGATCTCCTGGGATCTTCTCTCAGGTGACCTCCTGGGATCTCATAGCAGGGATCTCCTGGGATCTTGTGTTAGGGACCTCCTGGGATCTCATAGCAGGGATCTCCTGGGATCTTGTGTTAGGGACCTCCTGAGATGATCTGTCAGGGGATCTCCTGGGAGTCTCATGATCTCTGGGACCTCCTGAGATGATCTGTCAGGGGATCTCCTGGAAGTCTCATGATCTCTGGGACCTCCCAGCCACTCTTTCTCAGGGTTGTTTTGGAGAGAGGAACAAAAAGTAACTACACCTTCAGAACAAAAGAAAATCTCACACGAGATCGGGTTTCTGTTTTCATTTCCATGTTCTTAAAGATGCCCTGTGCTTGAGTTGGCCTGGACTCAGTGGCCAACTGGATAATGTGAATTAAAATAATTAAACAGTGCTTTCCATGAAGAGGCTGGACTCAGGCAAATGCTCTGAGTCCACAATGCTGGGTTACAAGGAAGGCGAGAAGAACACTTAGAGCAGTGTCTGGAAGCTCAGGCCGAGGCAGGAAGAAATCCATCGGCCAGAGTCATTCCTGAGGCTGTTGTCTTCTTAAAGAGCCCAAAGCTTTAGAGACTCCCAGCAGTTCTGTGAAAGATCCAGGGAGACCGCTTCCTTAGTGAGTGGGACAATTTTTCTTCCTTAAATAGAGGATTTGTTCCTATAGTAGAAAAGACAAAATGTAGTACTGTTCAAATTAAAGAACAGATTGTGTTGTTTAAAGAAAATGTCCTTGGCATTCCTGAAAGATGAAGCATCTTAGAAAAGACAGTAAATGGTCAGCATTTTCAGGGTGAATAGCTAAGGGCTAAACTTCACAGAATATTCCTAAAATACGTTATATTTTCCTCATTAACAGCTTTAAAATAAAGTTGAAATATTATTTTGTAGTTAATCTGTCAGTGAGTGACTCATCATACTATAATATACTATATGTACATTCACTTTTATATATATTAACAAATACTTTTCTGACACAGATTTTTGGAATGTTGATTATTTACTTAATGCTGGGCCAAGTTGTTTGGAAAATGCACGAGTTACAGAAAATATGGGAAGATGACCCCTGTCTGGCCAGAGGACCTGTCTGAGTGACAGCAGGTGGTGACAGGCTCGGCTGCCCGGCCTGGCTGTGCTGGGGACCACGAGGAGGTGGGCTTCTGAGCTCAGGAGTGGTTGTGGAAGGCGCCCGAGGGCGGACCCTGGGGCCAGATGGTGAATTCCGATGGGGGTGAGTCCATGTCTGATTTCGGAACCTGCAGACCTTTGCGGAGCAGGAGAGCGTTCACGACTGTGGCTTGGTGTCAGTGATTCCAGGTTGGTAAGGTAAGTGGTGGAGAAGGCGGTGGCACCCCACTCCAGCACTCTTGCCTGGAAAATCACATGGACGGAGGAGCCTGGTGGGCTACAATCCATGGGATCGCACGGAATCGGACACATCTGAAGTGACGCAGCAGCAGCAGCAAGGTAAGTGGAGACCTGTGTGGCTCCTCTCGGTCGTTCTGGGAGGTCCAGGAAAGCAGCTGGGGCCTCGCACTTCCTTTGTAGAGGCGACAGAGGGCCGCGGGGCCTCGCGCCTCCTTTGTAGAGGCGACAGAGGGCCGCTGGGGCCTCGCGCCTCCTTTGTAGAGGCGACAGAGGGCCGCAAGGCCCCGCGCTTCCTTTGTAGAGGTGACAGAGGGCTGCTGGGGTGTCTCTTGTTGAGTGAGTTTTGGTCATCTGACTGTTTTAACACGCTTGTTGATTTCATCCTTGTTACCCAACTTAACATCACGCAGCTGTCCGCAGTATTCTCTCATCCTCTCTGAGCCCTGGAACTTCAGTCGCATCCTGTCTGTAAACCTCTACTCTCCTCTTCCTCTCCCCATTTCCCCGGATCCTTTAGCTAAAGAGCTCTCCATTTTGTTGATTTCCAAAGAATTCCGTTTATTGTTTCTATTTTCTAAAAAAAAAAAGCTTATTTCTGTTTTATAACTTATTATTTACTTCTTGTTGCTGACTTTGGGATGATTCTTCTTTTAGTCTCTTAAGGGGAAAGATCAGATCACTGATTTGGGGACTTTTCTTTGTTTCTATTTTAAACATTTAATGTCATTAACTCCCTCTAAGTAGCTCTGTAGCTGCCTTTCACAGACTTTTGAGATGTCATTTTGACATTTTTATTTCATCTCAAATGTTTTCTAATTCCTCTTATGATTCTTTCTCTGAGATACAGCTTGAACGTATCTCAGCTGCAGCCCACCAGGCTCTTCCGTCCATGGGAGTTCCAGGCAAGAGTACTGGTCCTTTTTGGTTAACATCTCATTTTCACTGAAAGGAATGTGTGGTATCATTAGGGTGTCCAAGCTTCTGACGGTGTTTGACGGTGTGCGCTTCCTGGTCTGTAATACTGTGCTATAGGACTTCCTGAAGGTGTTAGGTGTTGAAGAGGGCTTCCTTCTTAGCTCAGTTGGCAAAGAATCTGCCTGCAGCACAAGAGACTTAACCAGCAAAGCACCACAGATGTAGCGAACAGACTGTGGGCACAGTGGAAGGAGGACTGGCATGAATTGAGGAAACAGCACTCAGATATACACTATCTCACGCAAAACAGCCAGCTAGCGGGACGCTGCTGTAGAGCAAAGGGAGACCAGCCTGCCGCTGGGTAGGGAGGGGAGGCAGGCGACATGTGTAGCTGTGACTGATTCTCACTGTTGTGCGGCAAGAATTGACGCAACATCGTGAAGCAATTTCCCTCCAATTAATTGAAAAAACCTTCAGTACCTGGTGGCGATTTAGTCACCAAGTCATGTCCAACTCTTCCAACACCATGGACCAGCCCAGCAGGCTCCTCCCTCCATGACATTCTCCAGGCAAGAGTACTGGAGTGGGCAGGCTCCTCTGTCCATGAGATTCTCCAGGCAAGAGCACTGGAGTGGGCTGCCATTTCCTTCTCCAGGGGATCTTTCCGACCCAGGGATCAAACCTGGGTCTCCTGCATGGCAGGCGGATTCTTTGCCAGCTGAGCTCCTCTACGTCTGCGTCTCTGTTGGTTCCTGCAGACAGGTTAATCAGTGCTGTTTTCTAGATTCCATGTGTATGGGTTACTGTGCGATACTGGGTTTTCTCTAGTTTCACTCTGGTGAGGGGCTCCAGGTCCATCCGCCTCTATAGCTGGCTCAGATCCATTCCTTTTATGCCTGAGTAACAATCCGCTGCACGTCTGTGCCGCAGCTTCTTGTCCATCCGTCCGTCGACGGGCAGCCAGGCTGCTTCCGTGGCCGGGCCGTTGCGAGCCATGCTGCGGAGCGCAGGGGCACTCGTGTCTTTCAGAACCGGGGTTTTCTCAGGGTGTATGCCTGGAGGAGGCACTGGCACCCCACTCCAGTGCTCTCACCTGGAGAATCCCAGGGACGGGGGAGCCTGGCGGGCTGCCGTCTCTGGGGTCGCACAGGGTCGGACACGACTGAGCGACTCAGCAGCAGGGGCAGCAGCAGGGTGTGTGCCAGTGGTGGGATTGCTGGCTCATTCTTTGCTGTTTAAGGAGTCACCGCGCTTCTCTCCATAGGGGTGTATCAGTTTATACTCCCACAAACGGTGCAGGGCGGTTCCCTTTCCTCCACATCCTCTCCAGCGTTTGTTGCCTGAAGGTTTTTGGTGAGGATCATTCCGACTGGTGTGAGCTGATAACTCACTGTAGTGTGATTCATTTCTCTAGTAACGGGTGGCGTCGGGCGCCTTTCCATGCTTTATTGGCCGTCTGTGTCTGGAGAAATGTCTCTTAGGTCTCCTGCCCATTTTTTGATTGGGTTCTTTGTTTTTGTGATGTTGACTTACATGAGCTGCTTATGTTTTGGAGATTAATCCCCGATCACTTGCTTCATTTATAATTATTTCTCCCATTATCAGGGTTGTCTTTCATCTTGTTTATAGTTTTCTTTGCTGTGCAAAAGCTTTTAAGTTTTATTAGGTCCCATTTGTTATTTTTATTTCCATTACTCTAGGAGGTGGAACAGAGACAATCTTTCTGTGATTTATGTCAAAAGTGTACTGCCTGTGTTTTCCTCCAAGAGCATTATGGTTTCTGGCCTTAAATTTAAATCTTTTAAGTGCTGAAGGTTTGAAAACAATAGTAAGGAGGATGGGGAAAGGGCTGGATGCTAATATAAGGTTCTTGTGGTTATACGGGAGGTTGTCATGTGTTACCCGAACGCAGACCATGGAGATTGTGGTACGTTAAAGATGTGTAGTGTAAATTCCAAATCAGACTCACGCACATTTAAAAAAAGAATTATAAAGTTAAAAAAGAAAAAGAGCAGAAAATATTAATAATAAGATTATTGACTCTAAAAGGCAGGGCAACAAGGAAAAAGACAGATGAAACTAAAAAGCAATTACTAAACCATAAAGATAATTATGTTCAGTTCAGTTCAGTCACTCAGTCATGTCCAACTCTTTGTGACCCCATGAATCGCAGGACACCAGGCCTCCCCGTCCATCACCATCTCCCGGAGTTCCTTCAGACTCAAGTCCATTGAGTCCATGATGCCATCCAGCCATCTCATCCTCTGTCATCCCCTTCTCCTCCTGCCCACAATCCCTCCCAGCATCAGAGTCTTTTCCAATGAGTCAACTCTTTGCATGAAGTGGCCAAAGTACTGGAGCTTCAGCTTTAGCATCATTCTTTCCAAAGAAATCCCAGGGCTGATCTCCTTCAAAATGGACTGGTTGGATCTCCTTGCAGTCCAAGGGACTCTCAAGAGTCTTCTCCAACACCACAGTTCAAAGCATCAGTTATTTGGTGCTCAGTCTTCTTTATGGCCCAAGACTCACATCCATCCGTACATGACCACTGGAAAAACCATGGCTTGACTAGACAGACCTTTTTCAGCAAAGTGATGTCTCTGCTTTTTAATGTGCTACAGTCCATGGGATCGCGAAGAGTCAGACGCAACTGAGTGACTCATGCTTCTAGGTTGGTCATAGTTCTCCTTCTGAGGAGCCAGCGCCTTTTAATTTCATGGCTGCAGTCACATCTGCAGTGATTTTGGAGCCCAAGAAAAGGAAGTCTGTCATTGTTTCCACTTCTTCCCCTTCTATAATATTTTCCATGAAGTAATGGGACCAGATGGCACCATTTTAGTTTTTTGAATATTGAGTTTTAAGCCAGCTTTTTCACTCTCTTCTCTCCCCTCATCAAGAGGCTCTTTAGTTCCTCTTCCCTTTCTGCCATAAGGGTGGTATCATCTGCATATCTGAGGTTGTTGATATATCTTCCAGCAATCTTGATTCCAACTTGTGATTCATCCAGCCTGGCATTTCGCATGATGTACTCTGCATGAAAGTGAAAGAGAGAGTGAAAACGTTGGCTTAAAGCTCAACATTCAGAAAACTAAGATCATGGCATCCAGTCCCATCACTTCATGGCAGATAGATGGGGAAACAGTGGAAACAGTGGCTAACTTATTTTTCTGGGCTCCAAAAGCACTGCAGATGATGACTGCAGCCATGAAATTAAAAGATGCTTACTCCTTGGAAAAAAAGTTATGACCAACCTAGACAGCATATTCAAAAGCAGAGACATTACTTTGCCAACAAAGGTCTGTCTAGTCAAGGCTATGGTTTTTCCAATAGTCATGTATGGATGTGAGAGTTGGACTATAAAGAAAGCTGAGCACTGAAAAATAGGCGTCACAGTTATTAACTTTCCTGGTATGCTAGTTGGTGGTAGGAGTGAAATTTGGTTGTGAGCTCAATTGGGTTTGTTTTTAGGTTGGGGTACTTTGTGTTTTACACGATTATAACCAGCTTTGAACTGTTTATTGGTGAGTTTGGCGTGTGGCTGGCCCAACCACTGTACCCTGGACCTCCGAACTGTTTATTAAATCATGACAGATGACAGCTGATAAAAAATAGGCGTTAAGATTATCTTGCAGAAATTTCCAAGGAGGATTCTTAATTTTAATGAGAAGCTTCCTTGCAGCTTTTAGAAAATATCTATTTGTATATTGTGCCGTGAATCAAATCCAGTTCGAGATAACGTACTGATCTGTGCTTCTGTAAATAAATTTGCATTTGTTATTTGGAATTTAGTATGTTTATAACCTTCAGAGGCTATAAGTGGATTCTGGTAATCTTATCTTTTTAATTTTATTTCACATTGGTATTAGGGTTGAGAATTTATAGCCATCCTTGACTATTTTAAGAGCTTTACAAAAGACTGTAATAGTTTTACTGCTTATACAGTGATAAGAAAGGATGTCTAATTTGGAGAAGATTTGGATAGTAATTATGTTTTACTCTTATATAAAAATAAACACAAGCTTATGAGTTACATATATTTAAAGTATTCTTAAATTCAACTTTTTGAAGTTCCCATGCGATGCCATTTTCAGTTCTGTCTTTTTGGCAGACTTGCTGATGTAACAGCGCATGTGCCGGAAAGTGCTGTTTAAAGCATTTACTGTCAGCGTGGCGGGAGAGCTCAGCGTCACGGCAACACGGATCGCACACACGCAACTGTCTTTCAGAGAACCGTCGTGAAGGAGGGAAAGACGCTGTTTAGAGAAGAGCACCTGGGAACGTCTATCTTTGCAGACAAAGCTCTGCCGCGTGGCCAGCCTGCTCTGTGGTCCCCACACCTAGTTCTGTGGACGTGTGTGCCTGAGTCACACCTGGGAGCTCAGGAGATGTGGCTGCCCCGATGTCGAGTTGTTAGACACACTTACACACGTGCACGACTAAGGTCTAGTCAAGGCTATGGTTTTTCCAGTGGTCGTGTATGGCTGTGAGAGTTGGACTATAAAGAAAGCTGAGTGCTGAAGAATTGATGCTTTTGAACTATGGTGTTGGAGAAGACTCTTGAGAGTCCCTTGGACTACAAGGAGATCCAAGCAGTCCATTCTGAAGGAGATCAGTCTTGAATATTCATTGCAAGGACTGATGCTAAAGCTGAAGCTCCAATACTTTGGCCACCTGATGTGAAGAGCTGAGTCACTGGAAAAGACCCTGATGCTGGGAAAGATTGAGGGCAGGAGGAGAATGGGATGACAGAGGATGAGATGGCTGGATGGCATCACTGACTCAATGGACATGAGTCTGAGCAGCTCTGGGAGATGGTGAAGGACGGGGACCCTGGCTGTCCATGGGGTCCCAGAGTGTTGAACGTGACTGAGCGCCTCAACAACAGCAGGAAAAGTTGCCTAATCTCAGATTCACTGCAGAGAATGAGGGGCTCTCCTTCCTCCCTCTCTTCCTTCTTTCTGTTTTAAAGAAAATGAGAGGCTCTGTCAGGTGGGGAAGACGCCCTGCTAAGGTGCTCTCTGCCCACGGCTGTCGGGTCTGATGCTGGGGTGGAGTGTCCTGGTTGAAAGGCCGCGGCTTCTGCTGGCATCCTTGTGTTTCAGAGAGAAGGGGATGAACTGTCAGAATGAGCAGTCCACCTCTGGTGGTGGTTGAAGGGTGTTGGCTTGTGATTCAGGACAAAGTGGTGGGCGCCGCGACGTGCCAGAAAGGGATGATGCAGGCAGACGGCCAGCCGGGCAGTCCTCACGTGGTGCGAGGTGTGAGGACGGGGCCAGAAACGCAGGCAGCCACAGTGAAGACAGCGCTGGGCACGCAGGACGAAACGAAGACCGAGAGGGTGGACTCTTAGAAAGGCAGCTGACGTGTTCGTCCTGAGGATTTATTATTGCTCGTCGCTGAGCTTTAGAATATAGTCAGTTATGGACTTACAGATCAGTATACTGTTCAAGATTATTTGAAATACTTATCTCTCTGTAGTTAATTATGCAGTCAGCTTTAATAATTAACCAGTTTCTATTGTTTGGGTTTTAATGTTTTTCTTTTGACTTAATTAAATTTTGAATATGTAAAAAATTACATTGTGAAAAATTAAAACTATAGACAAGAAAACTCAGAGAATTCTCAGTCCAGTCCCTGTTCACTCAGTCTGGATATTTCCTGCACATGTTGGTAATCATTTTGGTTATTTTCTGGGTTAGGTTATATTTATGGTATTTACTTTTGAAAAATTAATATGTACTTTCCTCATTTTTCTTATATATCCCTCTCCTTACAACATCATCTTTCAGATGGAAGTTATCAGACACTGTATACGTGGCAGGGGGCCTCAGCGTGCCTTGAGCCTGGCCCCATGCTGGATGCTGGGGTCCCCCAGGTGCTGGGCTTGCCTCAGCCCGGCTCCGTGCTGCCGTGTGGCCGTCTGTTCCCTCTTGCTTGCAGAGCAGCCACTGTATGATGGTGCAGTGTGCGCATTCAACCAGTTCCCTGCTGATGACACTGCCTTCTTTCCCGGCTTTGGGGAATACAGAAGTGTTGCAGGTGGTATTTCTGCCTGTGCTGTTTTCTGTAGGTGAGGGCATCTTGAAGTTAGAATCTTTTGAGGAGGGTCACAGGTCGAATAGTAAAGGCACACTTCACTGGGGGATTTGAGTTTCTCTCCCTGGGGTAGTACGTTTTGCTCTCAGTTTATTTCCTTCAGGGTTTCACCAGTGGAGGCTGTTGTCGCGGGTTTGTGTGTTTCTGAGTCAGAGCTGTGATACGCGGCTTCCCAGCTGGGAGCACGGGGCCTGCGCGTCTGGTTGACCAGGTGTATTTCCACCTTTACCTGCCTCCTGGTCGTGCCTCCGGTGTGAGCTGTGGGTTATCTCACCTGCGCTCCTTGTCGGCCTCTAAGCTTTCTGCAAGATGCCCGTCAAATTTTAAAAGCTACAGTTTTGCAGGGGAGTCTGAGACTAGTCCTCCGACGTAATTGTGCAGAGTCGTTTTCCCTTGTCTGTAGCAGAAGTGCTGTGATACCGTCACCTAATTAAATGCTGACCAGACACGGCGCTGATGGTGAAGGTGTTAGAGGAAAGCGCCACCGGGCTTCCGGTGGCCAATCCTGCGGAAGGCAGGGAAGTCCAGCTCCCGGCCGCGGGTGATGGGACCGCCCTCCCGGCCGTCTTGGGAAGAGCCTCCCGGGGGCTCTGCCGCCGCCTGTTCCCAGCTCAGCGCATCTCAGGTGTGGAGACTGCTCTGTGCTGCCATCTCCGCGCACACATTTTGGAGCTGGTAAATGTGTTTAGTGTTCAGTTAAGGAATTAAGAAATTCCACTGCAGTATTGTCTCTGGACAATTCATTGAGTGGTGATTTAATTTATTATCATAGCATTATAAGCAGTAAAGACAAAGTGCAGTGAAGTGGTTCTAAAGCTTGCCAGTAAAACTTGAATTTGCATTAGGTAGCAATTTGTCTTTACTTAAAAGAAAAAGTGTTTGAAATATGCTCTTACTGAAATGCTACTCAGCCACTGTTTTTAGTACCAACTGATAATAAATAAGGGATAATAAATAAAGTGAAGACTGTTTTTGAGATTCAAAATTATGATGGCTTGCTGACACAATTAGTAAATTCCTTTGAATTTTGACCACATGGTTGTTCTTGTATACTGTCTCATTGGAGTTTTATTTACATTGCATGAAACCAGCTGTCAAGGTGTTGCGAATGGTTTGGGCAATCATTCTAGAATGCGGGCTTACCCAATACCCCTCTATATAGGGATGATGTTAGCATAAGAATTTCCCCAGCACAATGGAATGATTTTAGCATTGATTCTACACTGGTGCTTTGAGTTGCATTTATTTGGAGAATAAAAGCTATCTTCATTTCATATCTTAATCCATCATTTTTGTAAGGAAGAGTGATTTCTCTGGTAAGAAATGTGTTATTACGTGACAGAAAAGCCCAGGGCTGTTACATTCCGTGCTCTGGGTATTGAATTTTATTTTTAAACATAAACTAATGAGGTGTGTGTGGTTAGTACCACGTGGGCGTGATGGAGTATGTGAACCATTTATTGAAAGTTAAGGGGAAAAAACGTCTAACAGCAAGTTCTCTAATTCAACCTAATATAACATTAGGGCGGAAAATTAGCTGATTTTTCTCATGTGAATTTTCCCAGATAAAGAAACTGTATAGAATTTTGTGTCAAGTATGTGCTTCTAACTACGGCAAAGTTTCTAAACCAGAACAGTGTCTCCGAAAGAGAGAAGCTGATTTTCTTGACACTGTATTAGCTCACATTACCAGCACTTCAAATCAGGAAGTGTAATAACGTTAACTGGGAAAATGTAATACCTTTCTTTTAAGTAACACACTTTAGATTTCCTTCTTTGGTTCTGATTTTACAAATGAACAGACTGAAGTTTGTTCACAGAGCAAACAGGCAGTTTGTTGCAGGAGGTCAGCTAAAAGCCTCTGAGTCAGAGCAGGTGGGTCAGGCTGTCCCTCTGGGTTCCAGGCCAAAGAGGAAGACCTCTGAGTGTCCAGGAGGGACATACCTACACAAGGACCCGATTTAATCAGGCGCATCCTCCTTCCAGGGTCAAGGGTCAGGCCAGTACCCCCATGGGAAGTAGGGTGAGCAGTGGCCCTGGGTTGGTCTTGCGGGGACGAGATGCATCGGGGCATGTGCGTTCAGCTGCGTGCCTGGCACGTGGGGCAGCTCGGGCATGAATTTAGATCAGCGTGGGAAGTGTGTGTGGGGGCTGTGTCCCCATCCTGGGAGGACTGTGTCCCCGTCCTGGGAGGACCAGACACCTCCTCCCTCCTGGCCTCTGCTTCCCACCCTTGGGTCCAGCCCGCCCGCTGGAGTCTGGGGTCACAAGGCACGTCTCATCCGGAGGGTGGAAGCACACCCGCAGATTCCCCAGGGCGAGTGAGGAGTCAAGGTTTCTTCCAGCAAGAGAGGGAGCTGGAGCAGGAGGAGGAGCCCCGGGAGGCCAGGAGCCGCGAGGCCCAGCGGGGCAGCAGGGGCGTCCAGCCGGGCAGCAGGGGCATCCAGCGGGCAGCAGGGGCGTCCAGCCGGGCAGCAGGGGCGTCCACCTGAGCAGCAGGGGCGTCCAGCGGGCAGCAGGGGCGTCCACCTGAGCAGTAGGGGCGTCCAGCCGGGCAGCAGGGGCGTCCAGCCGGGCCGCTGCCGCCAGGGCGTGAGTTCCGACCGCACACTGGGCTCACACGTGTCTCTGTACGTTTGCACCGCCTCCAGTGATGACCTGAGTTGTTTTTCTGGCCTCGGGGATCTGGCCTGTTGCTCAGGGGGGCGTTTGGCTGGTCCACCTTGCCTGCCTGCTTGGACTCAGGAGGGTGACACGAAGTTTGGAGCCTGGATTGCCAGAGGGTGTCCTCCCTGTGGCCTGCCTCCAGTGATGAGTGGGCCCGCCTTGCTCCTGGAATGTTCTTCTCCATTTAAACAAGGAGAGGTGCTTCAAGTCCAGTAACTTGCCTGGGCATGTGGGGTGTGCGTCTGGATGATGGTGAATCTATTTTTAAAGCAATTCTCTGCAGTCAGAATGTGCAAATAGATGGTGCTGAGTCTTTGTTTTGGAACATGGAGATTAAAAGGCTTTAATTTTTTGTTAAACACAGTGTCTTGTTAAAGTGTAAAATATGAATTTATGCCTCAGGTAGGTAGAAAGCATGTGCCCGCCCAGCTCCAGGTGT
The DNA here is from genome assembly GCA_006408695.1 of Aepyceros melampus. Classification (NCBI taxonomy): domain Eukaryota; kingdom Metazoa; phylum Chordata; class Mammalia; order Artiodactyla; family Bovidae; genus Aepyceros; species Aepyceros melampus. The sequence goes on along the minus strand of SJXQ01000757.1, from coordinate 134,890 downwards.
GGCCATGTCTCTGCTCCACGACCTCTGCTTCTTGACTGGACCCAGCAAGTGCTCTCGGGAGCTGGTGCGTGAGCTGGGAGGTGGTGCCGCGTAGCTGCAGGTGTGGGAAGGCCAGTGTGTGGTCTGCACTAGGGGCGGCTCTTGAGGGCAGAGGTCAGCAGGCTCTTCCAGTGAAGCACCCGATGGTGTTTCCCGCTGCGTGGCCTCTGCGGCCGGGACTCTGTCCAGCTCTTGCAGGGACGCGTAGCTGCCTCGTGTGGAGAGTGGAGAACTGGCATCGTGTGTGCTGACGGAAGTGCTCACCAGGAAAGCGTGCCTTGTGCAGCGAGACGTGGGGGAGGCGACGGCGCCCACCCAGCGCTCTCGCCTGGAGAGTCCCAGGGACGGGGGAGCCTGGGGGGCCGCAGCCCATGGGGTCGCTAGGAGTCGGGCACGACTGAGCGACTTCCCTTTCACTTTTCACTTTCATGTGTTGGAGAAGGAAATGGCAACCCACTCCAGTGTTCTTGCCTGGAGAATCCCAGGGACGGAGGAGCCTGGTGGGCTGCTGTCTATGGGGTCGCACAGAGTCGGGCATGACTGAAGCGACTTAGCAGCAGCAGTGAGATGAGTCGCCAGAGAAAGTATTTACCATGAGATCTCTACATGTGATCAAAAAAATAAACAAAACCGAAGGCACACTCACAGAGAACAGGCTGGTGCAAGAGGCGGGGTAGGGGTAGAGCGAGAGGTGGTCAACTTGGTTTTTTTATATATAATTCAAATAAGTAGAATTAAAAATAGAAAAAATTAAAAATCCTCTTAAAGGTACAAAACGGGGCTGCGGAAAGAAGGATGAAGAGACATTGCAACCCTGAAAATGTGGCCGGGGGTTGGTGTCGTCCCAGAAGTGAACCAGGACAGCGTGCTGGCGAGTCCCTGCTGTTGCGAGTGGCCGCCTCGGACCCCGCCGGCCGTGACCCTGCTCCTGCTGAGGCCGCCCCTTCTCTCCTTCACCTGCCCTCCTTTGGCATCTTAGAAGCCTCAGTCAGATCAGTCGCTGTAAGAGTCTTGGAGCCCCTGCTGACGCTGGCTGTCGCCGCGGGCGTGTCCTCCCCGTGTCTGAGGACCGGCGGGTCAGTGGTCACGGCCAGCGCTGGGTTTCCACTGGAGTTTCTGCCGTATCTTTGGAGCCATGTTACCGTCTTTACAGAAGTGCCCAGACCCTCAGACCTTCACGGAGGGCCTGTTCCCGTCTCACTGTAAGGACATTTGTGCATCACCCGTTTCTGTTAGGAATTTAAGCAAGATTGCTTCATCTCGTTGTAACTACATTCTCACAGAGTGAATCTGAAAGCGTCCACTACCAGACTGGGAAAAAAAAGAAACCACAGATTACTGTGGCAAAACATGCACTTGTGGCATGGCTGATTCTCCAGAGCAAGTAGACGGCGGCTTCGCCAAGCCTCTTCCCAGAAGCCCTTCCCGGGAAGGACGTCAGGGGCTGGCCTGCTCTTGACCTCAGAGCGTGGAGCAGCCCTGTCCCTCCTCAGGTCAGCAGCTCCCATCAGGCAGGCTAATGCTGCTGTGGCCGAGTCCTGTCAGTCGTGTCCGACTCTGTGCGACCCCATAGACGGCAGCCCACCAGGCCCCCTGTCCCTGGGATTCTCCAGGCAAGAACACTGGAGTGGGCTGCCATTTCCTTCTCCAATGCAGGAAAGCTTAGTAGCATCCCAGCTAGGCATTTGTGATATTTTTTGTAATATTGTGAGTTAAAATGCAAAGAAATTTAGTGCAGAAAAGATGGGTGTGAGCGCTTATACAGGAGAGTCTGTCTTCTGAGGGACTTGGTTATTAAGTGTCTCGACCTGTGACTGTTTTGACTGTTTTGACACTTGCAGCTCACGTTCCGCTGAACCCCGCTGCATTCAGTAATGACAGCTCGCGGTATCTACAGTGAGGAGTGTGTCCTGATTGATTGTCAGAGTCAAAAGTAAAGGCCTCTCCATTAAATCCCGGGCACACTGGGAACATTTAGACACTGTGGGGCTTATTCCGTTTGCACCAACTGTTTGCGCTTTCCAGAGGAGCCCATGTTTTCTTTCTACCTTTTTCCAGACTGAAATCCTTATTCTGTCCAGACTGAAATCCTGTCCACCTGACAGTCAGTTGCTCTTTGCAAACCTGTAACTTCCTGTAGAGCATGTGGAACCTGGCGTAGACCCCTTGCTAGAAGCAACAATATCTCTTAGTGCTAATGAGAGTCCTCACTCTCACTTTTGGAGTCAGATAAATCCCCACTTAGAGTATATAAAGACTTGTCTTGATAACTTCAGCAGCAGTGTCTGAGTGAGTGACAGCTGAATCTGGTAATAATAAATGGTAATTCATTACTTTTGTTGTGATTGTTTCAATGTCTTTTTCTTAAGATTTTCCTCACAATTGGGTTTCATTTTAAAATGCAGTTTAAGGAAGTAGATGTCTGTTTTAAATAACACTGAAATGCTTTTTGTGTGTCAAATCCGAGTTATTCAAATATTATTCCATTTTGTTGAGTCTTTTGATCTTTGGGGCTCATTATAGCAGTCTATTTTTACAGAAATAGAAATCATTCAGCAGCGTAAGAGTCCTACCTTTTTCCCCTTCAAAAAAATGCATCTTAAGTAGGTCATTATTGACAGATCTTGCTTGTTGCCTTGGATGGCCGTAAAGTCGTGGGGCTGGATGGCGGGGTGAACCTGATACCGAGTGGCAGTTACAAGGTCAGTGTCACTGATTAAAGTCTGACTCAAATTTTAAAGCCGATGATTAGAGTACTTTACCTGACGTTTTCCTCGGATCATGGATCATACCAGCCCTGCCTCTCCCCACCACGGGCAGCTGGCCGTGTCTCCGGGCACCTTCCTCCCTGTGGAAGGACGGGTGTGTGTTTAGACCTCCCGTGTCCGTGTGTGGAGGGCTGGCCCGACTCTGCCTGCCCACTGCCGAGCCCCATCGGGCTGTCCTGGGGGGGCCTCTGGATGGATAGGGGAGGGTGTCAGTCACGGGGAGCTGAGGTCAGGGGCCTGCCTCCAGCCCAGAGCTGCCCACGGGCCCCGTGCCACCCGAACCCATGGTCACCCCCTCCCTGCCTTTCGCCTCCAGCCCCCAGGAAGGCTGATTTTCTCTTCCTCCTGTTTCCAGCTGGGTTGTCCTCAAAGCTCCCTGCCCTGAGAGTCTCCCAGGGAGTTTCCAGACACTGCTCCCCTGCCTGTGACATGTGGGACCCCCCACCCCGGGCAGTGGTCCCCGAAGCTCGGCCAAGATGCCCGTTTGAGGACCTGCACCCTCTCCTGAGATCCTGGCCTCAGCCTGTCTCCTCCTTCCTCCCTTCCTCCTCCACAGCTCGGCCCCAGCCCCGCCAGCCTCCTGCGGCTCCTGTATCCGCAGGCCCGGAGAAGTGCTGGGCTCCCGTGTCCCAGGCCCAGAGAAGTGCTGGGCTCCCGTGTCCCAGGCCCGGAGAAGTGCTGGGCTCCCGTGTCCCAGGCCCAGAGAAGTGCTGGGCTCCCGTGTCCCAGGCCCGGAGAAGTGCTGGGGCTCCGTGTGGAGTTTCTCTCCACCGTTGCCAGCCTCAGGGTGGATCCACTCATCCCATGAATTTGTTGATGCCAGGGAAACCTTGTGTCCTCAAAGACGAAGTTCCCTCCTTTGTGTTCCAAATTAAAATAATGTGGATCCTTCCTTTGAAATTGGCATCACACCTGATGGCAGGATCAGGTCACAAGAAGTGACGAGCTGTCATTTCCAAGGAGGTGCGACTCATGACAGCGTAGGCATCCCGCCCCTCAACTCTGCTGCTTTCGATGCCTTGGAGGTGGACAGAGCTCAACCCTCCAAGGTGGACAGAGCCCAGCCTCCAGGGTGGACAGAGCCTGGCCGTCTGGGGTGGACAGAGCCCAGCCTCCGGGGTGGACAGAGCCTGACCATCTGGGGTGGACAGAGCCAGCCCTCCGGGGTGGACAGAGCCTGGCCTCCGGGGTGGACAGATCCCGGCCCTCCGGGGTGGACAGAGCTCGGCCATCCACAAGCACGGTGGACTCTGAGTTTCTCCGTGTTCATTTTCCTTTTCCGTCAGCTTTCATTCAGCGAGGCGGATGGATTTTCAGCTGATGCCGAGGTTCATTTGAACTCAGAGGCTTACGGAAAGCAGATGGGCGCGCGTTGTCAGGAGCACCGGGGGTGTGGCGAGCTGCCCAGTGGTCCCGCAATGCTGCCCCAGCCCCTGGCCCCCGTCGCTCTGCCCCGGGCCACGCGTGCGTCACCCTCAGCGGGTGCTTGGACGGAGAGCATTCAGCCAGGGTGCGCGTGACAGTTTCTCCCCCGTTGTTTTGCTTTTTGTGCCTTGTAAGGAAAGCCTTCCTAAGCCAAGAATATATTTATTAAAATTTTCGATTCATCTTTAACACACCTGGAATAGAATAAGGGTCCAGTTGACAGTTTCCTCTCGGAGCTCATTGTTGTCCTGATGGTGTTTATTTTTGTTCCTCACCATCAGCAACACCCGCCAGGACCCGAGGGACTCTTGCTTTGCTCTCCTGTGGTCTTGTGGTCATTTTTTCAAACCCTGTATCGTTTCCCCCCACAAGTTCAGTTATTATAAGTGGACAGTGCCGTGTTCCTTCAATTATTAGATGCAGTGAAGATCAACATCCCTGCTATTTTTGCGAAGAGTTGACTCATTGGAAAAGACCCTGATGCTGGGAGGGATTGGGGGCAGGAGGAGAAGGGGATGACCGAGGATGAGATGGCTGGATGGTGTCACTGACTCCAGGGGCATGAGTCTGAGTGAAGTCCGGGAGTTGGTGATGGACAGGGAGACCTGGCATGCTGCGATTCATGGGGTCGCAAAGAGTCGGGCACGAATGAGCGACTGAACTGAACTGATGAAGAGCAAGGCTGTGAACGAAGTATTTAAAGAGCCTCCTTTGTGATGCACTCCCTGACTTCACAGACGCTAAATTACGAACAGAAATCCACGCGAGAGCCAGTGGCAAGCCTCCCATCTCTCCATTTCTAGCAGCGCTGCAACCACTCCTGGCCTTGTTTTCCCTTTAATCAGGGTCTTTCTGCAAGGTCTAGACTGACTCACGTTCTGGGTGGAATACCGTGGCTGTGTAGACCAGTTTGGGGACAGTTTCCCATCCACAGGCATTGCTCTATTTAATTAGTATTTCTTTAGTATTTTTCAATGAAGGATTAAATTTTCTCGCTTTAAGGACTCATGCTGTTTTGCATATTCTTGAATATCTAATGATTTGGGGGGGAGAAATATTCTCAGTTTTTTTTCTCCTGGTTCTGTTGTATAAAGGCATGAGTCATGCTGGCAGACTTCCCTTTTATCCGTCCACATTTCTAGACGTTCGTAATTTCTCAGATGTCTGTGCGTTTCTTTGTTCTTATTTATGGACATTATTATCACCTGTGAATATTGTGAATGCTGTAAATTGTTTATGCCTTTAAGAGTATCTTTCCCTACCTCAAGGTGGGCAAAGATAAACTGAGAAATTTGAATCCCAGCAGGGGATTGAGAATTCTAGCACCTCACCTTCTAGAATGACATTTACCAGAGAGGTTGTAAGCAGCGTGTCTGTTATAGACTCACAAAACTAGTGAGCATCTCTCTCAGGCTCCAGGAGGAAGTTTTCCATATTAACAGGAATCACCGGTGCTGAGTCTCCTTTAGAGGTTTCCTGGAAGGTCAGGGAAGGACCCGTCTATTAGAAGGCTTCGTTGTGAATGACGTTTGTCAGGCGTCTTCCGAGGCTTGTTCACGATCCTGCAAGAGTCTCCGTGCTCTGAGCTGTGGCGTGGGGGCTCCCAGAAGCCTGTCCACCCGCCCCGGGTGGTCCTGCCCCACCTCCATCCCGGGCTGGGCTGTATGTCCATGGCCCTGGGCAGGTGACAGAAACGGCGGCTCCAGTTTGGGGCGGCCTTTCGGGGACGCCTGCTGTGAGCAGCCGGGGGAGGCGGCCCGGGCCCAGCCCAGGGTCCTCTGCTGGCCGACCTGCTGCCCGAGCCCACTCCCACTTGACTGCCATCCCCACGACTGACCGCGGCCGCAGGAGGCCCACAGAGAAGCTGCAGGCAGGCCCTCCAGATCCCAGGAGCCCTGAGGTTTGGGGGGTCTCGCTAGGCCCTGGTGGGTGACTGTTACACAGAGTAAATGACACGAACATTCAGGTGAAAAGCTACATTCGCTTCCTTGTTCATTGCTCAAGACGTATTTTCATTTTTATACTTTTCTGTGTCTGGTTTGGTGATATTTTCTTTAGGATGTTTGCATTTATGTTCAAGAAGGTGATAGATAAGTTAATTTATTTTGTGATAACTTCCTTGCCGGGTTTTTATGTCCAGGTTGGCTTGGGTTTATACAAGTTAAATGGTGTTCCTTTTTAGTTTTTCTCAAAGACTTTGTGAAATTTTTTTTTCTTAAAATATGTGGAATTCACAGATGAAGCTGTATAGCCCTAGAGTTTACTTTGTAAAAGAATTTTAATAGCGGATTCAGCTTTTAAGACAAATGTAGTAATATTTGCATAAAAACGGTAATGAACAAGAATAACCAGCTGGGTGTGGCTGAACCAATAAAACTTTATTCATGAAAACAGGCCCTTGGCTACCCTGAGATTAGATCGATTTTCAACAGCTTTTTAAAAATAAAAATACATTGAAAGATGTAAATACTCTTTGAAACACCATTTCAAAGAGCTGTAACTTCATTATCCATTCAAAATACATTCTTTTTTCCACTGTGATTTTTAAAAAAATTTTATGGTTTTTTATTCATTTATTTATTTAATTGGAGGCTAATTACTTTACAATATTGTGGTGGGTTTTGCCATCCATTGGCATGAATCAGCCACGGGTGTACATGTGTCCCCCATCCCAAACCCCCCTCCCACCTCCCTCCCCGTCCCATCCCTCAGGGTCATCCCAGAACGCCGGCTTTGAGCGCCCTGTTTCCTGTGTCCAACCTGGACTGGGGCTCTGTTTCACACATGGTAATATACATGTTTCAATGCTGTTCTCTCAAATCATCCCACCCTCGCCCTCTCCTACAGAATCCAAGTCTGTTCTTTATATCTGTGTCTCTTTTGCTGGCTCACATACAGGGTCATCATTACCATCTTTCTAAATTCCATGTATATGTGTTAGTTTACTGTACTGGTGTTTTTCTTCCTGACTTACTTCACTCTGAATAATAGGCTCCAGGTTCATCCACCTCATTAGAACTGATTCAAAGGCATTCTTTTTGATGGCTGAGTAATACTCCATGTGTATAGGTTCCACAGCTTCCTCATCCATTCGTGTGCTGATGGACATCTAGGTTGCTTCCATGTCCTGGCTATTGTAAACAGTGCTGCAAAGAACACTGGGGTACACGTGTCTCTTTCAGTTCTGGTTTCCTCGGTGTGTATGCCTCGGTGTGTTTCTCCCATTCGGAAAGCTGTCTTTTCCCCTTGCCTATAGTTTCCTTAGTTGTGCAAAAGCTTTTAAGTTTAATTAGTCCCATTTGTTTATTTTTGCTTCTATTTCCATTACTCTGGGAGGTGGGTCATAGAGGATCCTGCTGTGATTTATGTCAGAGAGTGTGACTCTCACCCCTTTGGTCTGTGGTGACTCAGACGTTTATTAATCAGTTTTCTTGAGAAGGAGGTTTGGTGTTCTCTTTCGCTGCCCACTTTCCACTGTAGAGAATGTGAGGACACAGTCCTTCTCAGTGAATCACAATCTGTGAATCTGTCCCTGTGAAAAAATTTCATATTGGAGTATTAAAAAATTTTTTTATTTAGTCGCTAAGTCATGTCCGACTCATTTGCGACCCCATGAACTGTAGTCCACCAGGCTCCTCTGTCCATGGGACTTTCCAGGCGTGAATACTAGAGTGGGTTGCCGTTTCCTTCTCCAGGGCGCCTTCCTGACCCGGGGATGGAGCCCACGTCTCCCGCAGTTGCAGGCTGAGTCCCCCGGGCAGCCCCAGGATGGAGAGTAGTTGACTCACCGTGTTGTGTGTGATTCTGTTTCCCTGTCTAGATTGCTGCGAGATACTAGGTCATAGCTCCCCGAGCAGTAGGCCTCCGTCGGTTATCTACTGTATATATAGTGATGTCAGTGATATATAGTGTTGTTTTGATCCTGCTGCTGCTAAGTCGCTTCAGTCGTGTCTGACTCTGCAACCCCATAGACGGCAGCCCACCAGGCTCCCCCGTCCCTGGGATTAGACATGTATTAAATATTCTGTTTTTATCTGCAGTGACGGTCTTTTAGCAGGAATCTCAATCCCACTACGTTATGAAAGAGGAAATCATACCGCATTACCCTTTCTTTGTTCTTAGTGTGCAGTTCCTTCAGCAGGAAAAGCTCTGTATTGACCATGGATCGGTGTCCACCGCCCCACCCTCCGGCTCCTGGTGTCCTGCTGTTTCTGCTCCAGCCTCACCCCTGCCGGTGCTCCCGGGGCCCTGCCGGAGCTCAACCCCCACCCGGGGCCCGGCCAGCGCTCACCCCCCGGGGCCCGGCTGAGGCTCTGCAGGCCCTGGGACCGTCCTCTGGTCCTGGGTGGTGGACCAGACCCTGACGGCCTCACCGAGCATCCTGCGTGCCCTCTCCCCTCCCCCGGGTGCAGGGCTATGTCCGAGGCCATGCAGGCCAGAGCTCTGCAGGCACCGGGGGGATGGAATGGCCTTTTCAGTGGTCTCCCATGACCCGTGCCGCCCACTGACCAGGCCCCGCTCAGCCTGGGGCATGTCCGTGACTCCACGTGGAGGAACCAACTTCTCTAGTTTATCAGGGGTGACTTTCTGACTCATCCATTCTTCACTTGCTAAAAACATGTTTTATACAAATCCTATAAAAACTGATCAGGAAGAAATATTTTAAAAATCCCATGATTTTGTTGAACTGTGGTGTTGGAGGATACTCCCGAGAGTCCCTTGGGCTGCAAGGAGATCCAACCAGTCCATCCTAAAGGAGGTCAGTCCTGAATATTCATTGGAAGGACTGCTGCTGAAGCTGAAACTCCAATACTTTGGCCACCTGATGCGAAGAACTGATTCCTTAGAAAAGACCCTGATGCTGGGAAAGATTGAGGGCAGGAGGAGAAGAGGACGACAGAGGATGAGATGGTTAGATGGCATCACCGACTCAATGGACATGAGTTTGGGTAAACTCCAGGAGTTGGCAATGGACAGGGAGGCCTGGTGTGCTGCAGTCCATGGGGTCGCACAGAGTCGGATACAAGTGAGCGACTGAGCTGAACTGAACCCAACCCTTGGTAGATGTGTGGGTGTGCAGTGAACACACAGCTTGTTTCAGACTAGGCGCGTCTTGCCCGGGTCCCTGCTCTCTGTCCTCACACCTCCCACCTCTGCTCTGTTTCAGACTAAAACGGGGATCGCCTTGCTGCACGACAAAGCGTCTGGCCACGCCTATGCCGTCCGCCTGAAGCTGACGAAAGAGGTGCTGACAATTCAGAAGCAGGATGTCGTCTGTGTCAGCGGCGGCCGTCCCAGTGCAAATGTAAGTGCCTCCCCGTCTGCAGCCCCAGGGCTGCAGGGTCACACCAATACGCGGGAGGGGCTCCCCAGACGGAAGCTCCCCAGGGCCCTGCAGGACGTGGCCTGATGGTCCTCAGCCCTGTCCAAATGCCCACGTTGCTGCAAAGCAGAGTATCATTTCAAGTTCGTATTTGCTCTCTTGATGGCTTTCTTAATTTCTTTATTAATATATTTTCCTTGAGGAGCTTTATATTAAAAACATCCCCAGACAGCACACCATGAGACTGAGCGTATTCTCATGGGAAACTAGAAAGCCATGATGAGCAAGGCCGTCTCCTTCCTGAAGGAGTAAGAGCCCCAGGGTTTCTACCTGGAACCGCACGCCGCGAAAGGTTCAGCAGGTGCCCTTCAGCGCCCACCTGTTCCTTGCCTTCACGGATGCACAGAGAGTTTTCACATAAAGCCTGGTCCTTCTCGGCTTCAGTTATAAGTGGAATGTTCTTAAAGGTAAGAAGCATGTATCAGATGTTTCAGAATATTGAATAAAGATTAGGAAACAATGGTTTTGCAAGTTTTATCTCCAAATTTAACTTGAGACTACTGCAAATGATGCATTAAATATATAACGTTATATTTGAAGTTTCCTATTTTCCTCCCAGTGGGCTTAAGTGGCTATGGATACATTCTGGAAGAATTCTGAGACTTCTTCTTTGTGGGGTTTCTGAGTCCTTGTAACCTTTACCGCAGAGATGACGTGGGCACGACGCTTCCACTCGGTCTGTCCGCAGTCCTGTGGTCAGTGTGCCGTCATCAGCCCGGGTACTCTGATGTCACTGACGGTGCACGACCTTGCCTCCGTGTCCTCACACCACATCTCCCCCTGGATGGCGTCCTCCTCCTTCTGTCCTAGAGCCCAAGGCCGCCCCTCCACCCGGGTCCCGCCCCCGTTCTGGCCACGGGCCTCGGTCAACGGCGTCCCCTGCATATCCAGGATGGTGGAGCCTCACAATGAGGGTGGGCGACTGAACGCTCCCCCTGGACCCTCAGGCCCGAATTCTGCATCCCGTCCTCTGGAGGACATCCCCCGCCCCACCCCACGGATCCTGCAGACCCGCCTCTCCAGCTCTTAGAAGAGTCCCTCGGAGCCAAGAGTGCTCCTCTCCACCAGGCGGGCGGCCTCCTGCTCACCTGCACAAGGTCCATTGCTTTGCTGATTGCCTTCCACGTGCCCTCGGGACCATGGGTGGTGGATGGAGAGGGATCCAGAGGAGGCAGCCAAGGTGATTCTGTAACCTCTTGAAAGTGCCGCCTTTCTTGATGGTGAATTTGTAATCAACAGAAAGTTTCAGATAAGTTATAGTAAAAACTATACTGTCCAGTTCAGTTCAGTCACTCAGTCGTGTCCAACTCTTTGCAACCCCGTGAACTACAGCACACCAGGCCTCCCTGTCCATCATGAAATCCCGGAGTTCACTCAAACTCATGTCCATTGAGTTGGTGATGCCATCCAACCATCTCCTCCTCTGTCATCCCCTTCTGCCCTCAATCTTTCCCAGCATCAGGGTCTTTTCCAATGAGTCAGTTCTTCACATCACGTGGCCAGAGTATTGGAGTTTCAGCTTCAGCATCAGTCCTTCCAATGAACACCCAATGAACACCCAGGACTGACCTCCTTTAGGATGGACTGGTTGGATCTCCTTGCAACCCAAGGGACTCTCAAGAGTCTTCTCCAACACCACAGTTCAAAAGCATCAATTCTTAAGTGCTCAGCTTTCTTTATAGTCCAACTCTCAAATCCATACGTGACCACAGGAAAAACCATAGCCTTGACTAGACGGACCTTTGACGGCAAAGTAATGTCTCTGTTTTTAATGTGCTGCCTAGGTTGGTCATAGCTTTTCTGTTTCCACTGTTTCCCCATCTATTTGTCATGAAGTGATGAGATCAGATGCCATGATCTTCATTTTTTGAATGTTGAGTTTTAAACAGCTTTTTCACTTTCCTCTTTCACTTTCATCAAGAGGCTCTTTAGTTCCTCTTCACTTTCTGCCATAAGGGTGGTGTCATCTGCATATCTGAGGCTATTGATATTTCTCCTGGCAATCTTGATTCCAGCTTGTGCTTCATACAGCCTGGCATTTCTCATGATATACTCTGCACATAAGTTAAATAGCAGGGTGACAATATACAGCCTTGACATACTCCTTTCCCAATTTGGAACCAGTCTGTTGTTTCATGTCTGGTTCTAACTGTTGCTTCTTGACCTGCATACAGATTCCTGCATATTGTCCAAGGAAAATAAATTAAACTTTTTAGAATTCAGTGTCAGATTCTCTGCTCAAGATTACCTTCCTGATGAAAATTACTGGATCCTTCATAAGAAAAATTGGTGTATGTTCATAAATTTATGTTTACAGTTTCAAGTATTTTATTGGTGCCCGAAGCTTGATGTTGAAATAGCCTGCTATATATCAGAGGGTGGTTCCCGAGGTTATGTTCTCAGCCTCCTGGCTCCATCTTTAATGATCTCTGCTGCTTCCAGAGGAAGCCTCATTTGTAGGAAAGGAGTGAAATATTCTTGAATAGACATGTGTATCTGGGCTAGGTAATTGTGAGGGGGACTCAGAGGACATTTTTGAACCAAGAAGAACATGTTCAGCTCCTGAGATCAGAATGCCTTTTCTACACCAGACTCAGAATCCCACTGGATTCAACCCCATTGATTGGAGAAACAGTTGAAACCCGTGTTCTTCAGTTGATTAGGAAAATAAAACTAACCTCGACCCGAGAATTTATCATGTGTTTGGAGAATGAAAAAGACGACTTCCACCAACAGTGATGGCTATTCCTGCAGATCGTATAGCGCCTCTGGGGGCGTCAGAACACATGATTCTCTCATGTTCATATTGCTGAGTGTTTCAATGTCAACGTCCAACAGAAAACCTGATGGAGAGCATTTATTTTCCATCATCTAAAATTACTCTGAGTTGCGGGAGAAGGAGGTATAATAATTATTCCCCAGCTGATCAGCAGAAGAAATGAGTGTGAATTTCACATCTCACTGAAACTTGAGTCCCTGTGTGGGTCCCAGGAGATGAAAAATGCATCATTGGATTCAACACACATTTACTGTGTCTCACCATCCATGACTGATGCTGACGCTCCAATACTTTGGTCACTTGATGGGCAGAACCAACTCACAGGAAAAGACACTGATGCTGGGAAAGACTGAGGGCAGGAGGAGAAGCGGGTGACAGAGGATGAGATGGCTGGATGGCCTCACCGACTCGATGGACATGCACTTAAGTAAGCTCTGGAAGATGGTGAAGGACAGGGAGGCCTGGCATGCTGCAGTCCCTGGGGCTGCAAAGAGTCGGACACGACTGAGCAACTGAACACCACCACCACCCACGTAATGTCAAGCAGGGGTCGGCTTGTCGCTGGGGCCGCAAGGCCTTCAGAGTCTGAGGGCAGACACCCCGTTCCTGCAGGGATGACTCATGCTGCTGCTTTGAATACCAGGTCAGCTTTCTTAACAGAAATAGTGCTGCTGACTGATGCTTACATTTCGAGCCCTGTTGTCAGCAGGAGGCTCATGCTTGCTTCACGACCAGCGGGCTCTGTGAGCCAGCACTTGCTCACAGGCTGAGACTGGAGGGAACCTGGTTCTCTCGGAACCTGGCCCGGTTTGCACTGAGCTTCACACCTTGGGTTGCACTTACACTGTTTATTGTCTGAGAAGACAGGATTAAGGAGTAGACTTGTATTCGTGTTCATGAAACTGCTGAAAAAATAAGCACTGTATCAGTTCTGGGTGGATGTTCTTACCAGGAAAGACGGAGAGAAAGCTGAGTTTATCCTTTTATAAAACCCATAGATTCTCAAATCTGCTGATTCAACATTAGAGTCAGAATTGGCAACTTTATATTTCATTTGTATTCCAGTCTCTTCCGATCAACACAGAACTCTGAATAGTTAAAATCTCTGGGTTTTCTGTCCTTTTTTGAGCCCACAGAAATGGTAGGGACCTAACAAAAGCAGAAGATATTAAGAAGAGGTGGCAAGAATACAGAGAAGAACTGTACAAAAAAGATCTTCACGACCCAGATAATCATGGTGGTGTGATCACTCACCTAGAACCAGACATCCTGGAATGTAAAGTCAAGTGGGCCTTAGGAAGCATAACTATGAACAAAGCTAGTGGAGGTAAGGGAATTCCAGTTGAGCTGTTTCAAATCCTGAAAGATGATGCTGTGAAAGTGCTACACTCAATATGCCAGCAAATCTGGAAAACTCAGCAGTGGCCACAGGACTAGAAAAGGTCAGTTTTCATTCCAATCCCAAAGAAAGGCAATGCCAAAGAATGCTCAAACTACCACACAATTGCACTCATCTCACACGCTAGTAAAGTAATGCTCAAAATTCTCCAAGCCAGGCTTCAGCAATACGTGAACCGTGAACTTCCAGATGTTCAAACTGGTTTTAGAAAAGGCAGAGGAACCAGAGATCAAATTACCAACATCTGCTGGATCATGGAAAAAGCAAGAGAGTTCCAGAAAAACATCTATTTCTGCTTTCTTGACTATGCCAAAGCCTTTGACTGTGTGGATCACAGTAAACTTCTGAAAAGAGAAATTCTGAAAGAGATGGGAATACTAGACCACCTGACCTGCCTCTTGAGAAACCTGTATGCAGGTCAGGAAGCAACAGTTAGAACTGGACATGGAAAAACAGACTGGTTCCAAATAGGAAAAGGAGTACATCAAGGCTGAATATTGTCACCTTGCTTATTTAATTCTTGTTGAAAGTGAAAGAGGAAAGTGAAAAAGTTGGCTTAAAGCTCAACATTCAGAAAACGAAGATCATGGCATCTGGTCCCATCACTTCATGGGAAAATAGATGGGGAAACAGTGTCAGACTTTATTTTTGGGTCAGTGGCCACAGGACTAGAAAAGGTCAGTTTTCATTCCAATCCCAAAGAAAGGCAATGCCAAAGAATGCTCAAACTACCACACATTGCACTCATCTCACACGCTAGTAAAGTAATGCTCAAAATTCTCCAAGCCAGGCTTCAGCAATACGTGAACCGTGAACTTCCAGATGTTCAAACTGGTTTTAGAAAAGGCAGAGGAACCAGAGATCAAATTACCAACATCTGCTGGATCATGGAAAAAGCAAGAGAGTTCCAGAAAAACATCTATTTCTGCTTTCTTGACTATGCCAAAGCCTTTGACTGTGTGGATCACAGTAAACTTCTGAAAAGAGAAATTCTGAAAGAGATGGGAATACTAGACCACCTGACCTGCCTCTTGAGAAACCTGTATGCAGGTCAGGAAGCAACAGTTAGAACTGGACATGGAAAAACAGACTGGTTCCAAATAGGAAAAGGAGTACATCAAGGCTGAATATTGTCACCTTGCTTATTTAATTCTTGTTGAAAGTGAAAGAGGAAAGTGAAAAAGTTGGCTTAAAGCTCAACATTCAGAAAACGAAGATCATGGCATCTGGTCCCATCACTTCATGGGAAAATAGATGGGGAAACAGTGTCAGACTTTATTTTTGGGGGCTCCAAAATTACTGCAGATGGTGACTGCAGCCATGAAATTAAAAGATGCTTACTCCTTGGAAGGAAAGTTATGACCAACCTAGATAGCATATTGAAAAGCAGAGACATTACTTTGCCAACAAGATCCGTCTAGTCAAGGCTATGTATGGTTTTCCCAGTGGTCCTGTATGGATGTGAGAGTTGGACTGTGAAGAAAGCTGAGAACTGAAGAACTGATGCTTTTGAACTGTGGTGTTGGAGAAGACTCTTGAGAGTCCCTTGGACTGCAAGGAGATCCAACCAGTCCATTCTAAAGGAGATCAGCCCTGGGATTTCTTTGGAAGGAATGAAGCTAAAGCTGAAACTCCATTAGTTTGGCCACCTCATGCGAAGAGTTGACTCATTGGAAAAGACTCTGATGCTGGGAGGGATTGGGGGCAGGAGAAGGGGACGACAGAGGATGAGATGGCTGGATGGCATCACCGACTCAATGACATGGGTTTGGGTGGACTCCGGGAGTTGGTGATGGACAGGGAGGCCTGGCGTGCTGTGATTCATGGGGTCGCAAAGAGTCGGACACAACTGAGTAACTGAACTGACTGACTGACTGGGTTTTCTAATTATCTCCTAAAGCGAGAATGTGCTTTGCCATATGAAGAAGCTGGCTTGTTATGTTTCAGACTTTCTGTTTAGATTGCTTCGTTTTTATGTTGTGTCTGTACATTTGACATATTTTATTTTTCTAAATTGTAAGGGTAAATTTGTGGTTTGAATGAATGCAGTGATGGCGTTAAAAGTAGTGACAGAAGGAAAGAATTTAAAAGATCTCTGTGTTGTATCTGGCACTTTAAGGCATAGAACATTTATGGCTGAAATGTATTTTAGAGAATTCCATACCCTCAGTTTGGGAAATTAAGAAACAGCGGAAGTTGTTGGTCTGAGCTCACAGGATTAATTTACAGGGTTGAGGCAACACAGAGCTGCTCCTCTGCTGACTGAGGATTAACTTCTCAAGGTCGCACCCAGAGCAGTGAGAGGAGGGAAGGGCAGGCAGCGCTGGACCCTGGCAAAGCTGGCGACAGGTCACAGTGTGAGCCCAGCCTGGCCCAGTCCCAGGACCAGTGTTTGCTGCCCAGCTTGAGCTGTGCAATGCGGGGAGAGCAGACCTCAGGAGGAGGCCTGGGGCTGAGCCAGGGGAAACCACTGACTGTAGTCCGTCCACCCAGAGGGAGGAGGTCCTAAGTCACACGAGGAGAGTGTGAGCTTGAAGACCGTGCCTCTCACAGAAAGAATTCTTGCCTGGCCGGCACTGGCTTCTGAAGGAAGAGGGACGAAGCCAGGCAAACGCCCCTGAGGACGCTAATCCCGACCACCCCTCGCCTGGGTCTCATGCTGTGGTTCACGCTTCCCATGTGGCCTGAAAATGCAGCTAGGTGGTGTCAGGTTTGGGGGCCCTGGTGCACGCAGACGGAAGGTGCAGGCCTTCCGGAGGAACACGCACGCTCTCCACCGGGCCCGAGAGGATGCCCAGCCCGGGTTCTCAGGGACTGTGGGGGTAAAGCCAGGGAAGAAAGCCACAGGAGCAGAGGTGCAGAGGTGGGCCTGCAGAGACGCCGAGCTGTGAGAGCCGAGTGCCTCACGTGAAAGGCGTGTGTTCACTGCGTCTGAAGACTAAACAGAAGGTTCTAACAGTGTGACATAGGAAGGAGAGATTGTATAAAGTGATCCAGGCGTTGTGAAACCAGCAAAAGAGAATAAAGAAAATAAATGGAGCTGGAGTCTCAGTGCACCAGTTAAATAACATTTGGAAACAGAAAGTCCGAGCTGCAAAGCAGATCTGAAGAAATCTCAGGGATGAAACCAAGAGCTGGAGAAGACAGGGGCCCTGGCGCAGCAGGGGAGCCGCGGACAAAGTGCTGGAGACGCAGAGCAGATGGGACACGGCAGGCGAGCCCTGGGTTGGGGGAGGATGGGGGTCTGGGACCCCCGGGGGCCCTGGGGGCGCCTGCCCTCCTGGTCCGTCCCCTGGTCCGTGACGAGGGGCCTCAGCTGGCTCCTGTCTCTCTTCTGGAGTCACTGTCCTGTGTGTGCTTGGCCTTCTTCACAGGCTTTGTCCGGCTCATATCGCAGATCTACAGAATGATCAGAGAAGTCAGCATCGGGCCCAGAACCTTTCTCTCTATGTTCTGGGCACTTTGTACGCTGGCCTCGAGCCAACCTCAAGGCTTGTGACTGACTGGCTTACTTTGAGTCGGGAGAAACCCTGCTTGTGGCCATCGCTAGCCAGCCCTGTGCACGTGCTGCTGAGGAGTCAGTCCTGTTTGAAGTCTGCCTGTCTTGGAATGGCCACTGCCCTTTTCCTTGGGTGGGTCATTTACAGAAGAATTGTTTCCAGAGGTGAGGACTGGTGGTGGTAGAAGGGGGGCCTGCGTGTAAATGGGTCCAAAAGGCACAGAAGGGGCCCTGGAGAGCAGGCGTTGGTCCTGAGCGAGGACCTGGGTCTCTGGGTGGAGGCGGGAGCTGAGGGTTGAACCGGGAGGCCAGTCTCATGCTCTCTGAGGAGGGCGGGCAGCATTTTCCCAACAAGTGGAGGATGGATTGTCAGTGAGTTCTCAGGAGTTTCCCAGCTGCTGGGACGTCGGCGACTCAGACTCGTGGAATTCGCCCTGGTCCTGGCCCTCAGCACCATGCATTCGCTCATTAAATGTGTGTGGACTCAATCCATAGTCTTCCTTTCAACAAGGACAGTTTGGTTTGAGAGCATGAAAACCTGGAAATACTGACTGTGTGTGTGCTTAGTCGTGTCCGACTCTTTTGCGACCCCATGGCCTGCAGCCCGCCAGCCTCCTCTGTCCTGGGACTCTCCAGGCAAGAGTCCTGGAGAAGGTTGCCATTTCCTCCTCCAGAGGGTCTTCCCGACTCAGATTGAACCCGCATTTCCTGCACTGCAGGCAGATTCTTTGCCACTGAGCCATCTGGGACTCCCATGAAGAGTGAACGGATGGGCCCAATTCATTATAAAAGTTCACACTGTGACTCAGTGTGAGGATAGAGTAAATGATGGTTTATATGACTCAGTGTGAGGATAGAGTAAAGGATGGCTTATATGTATCTCTGTGAGTGTGCACACAAGCCACTTGATAAGGAAATAAGACACAAAAATTTGTCTTTCAATGAAACTTTAACTAAAATCATAATAGCAAAGTATTTTGCATAGTCTACGAAACATTTTATATTTTTTCCTTTAATTATATAATTTTTCAACATATGCAAAGCTGAAAAGTAGCAAGCAGAACCCTATGCAATTATCCTCCATATTGGCCATCCAGCACGTTTGCTGTGAATCTCTCCAATTTCTACAGAAATTATCAAGGCAATGCACAGCCTTTTTATTATTCCCATTGTTACTTTTGGAGGCGAACACGCTTCCTACACCACTTTATCAATCCTTGGCCAGCCCTGTTCACTGACAAATGGTCAGTTTAGACCAAACACACCGTACATGTTTGGACACTTGAGAGGTGGCGTGACCGACTTGTCAGCCACGGCAGGGTTAGTTTGGCTTCTCGTCAGCGCTGGCAGCTTTAAATTGGGTCAGGACGTGAAATGATCGATCATTGACAAGTTAGTGTCAATTACTTGGTGATTGATCTAAGAATGGTGAGCTGTGTAGAGCAGCCTCTCTGGGGGTCAGTGGAGAAGGCAGACTTTAGAAGCGGGGAGCTGAGCATGTGGCTTAGCCTCTCCGTCTGCTGCCTGGGGACGGGGCCTCCGTCCCTCAGAGCCAGAACGGGGTGAGATGACCGACCTCGCGGGACCTTGGGGCGGATCTTAAACCAGCACCGTGCAGCCGTTTCTTGCCTGGCTCTCCGTTTCCCTCTAGCACTGCCTTTCTTGCCCGGCTCTCCGTTTCCCTCTAGCACTGCCGAACGCAGGTTTGAGCTGGTGCTGTCGCTGTGGTGATTAGGCAGCTTCTCTTTGGAAATATAAACGGCTGCTGAAGCTTTTTTTAGTTTTTAAATTGAGGGATAATTGCTTTACAGAGTTATGTTGGTTTCTTTCAATCATCGGCATGAATCATCCATAGGTATACATATGTCCCCCATGTGTCTGAAGTTTTAATAAAGAAGTTAATGTCTTGTACTCGCTTTCTGATTGTCCACTTTAACCTAAACCGGGTTTGTTTTCTAAATTTTTTAAAGCACAGAACTGTTACGCTTCGCAGACAGCCTGTGGGCGGCTTGGGCCTGAGCATAAAGGTATGAATGCATTGCTTTCCCCCCGACACTTCCCCGTGAAGGCCCCCGCTCCGTCTTCACTGCACCCCCGTGCCTGTCTTCCAGGGTGGCGTGGAACACGGCGTCCCTGTGGTCATATCGAAGATATTCAGAGACCTCGCAGGTAAAAGCGGCGCGTGGCCGTGTGTGTGTGGCCGCAGCTTGGAGCATAGCACTCTGCTTTCAGTGGGAAGACAGCCACTGTGTGTGTGTTGCCTGGCCGTCCGCCTGCCGTCTGCGCTCTCATCCCCGATCCCGCCAGCCCTTAAGAGAGATACTGACCCACAGTGTGGCATCACATTGCCCCAGGAGACACGGACATGGCAGTGATTTCTCAGGAAAGACAGACCTCCGGGGGGGTGCAGTGGACAGAGGGTCAGTGTAACGAGGTTCCCATGTAAAATCGCGTCAGAGCCGCGGGGCCGGCGGGGAGGCCGCTGGCCCTGGTGCTGAAACGGTGATGATGGCTTTGGGAAGAGCTGCCTCTCCCGGGAGGTCAGAGTGTGTAGGGCTGAGGGTGAGGGCGAGTGAGTACTGGGCAGGTGGCTTTCCATCAGAGTGCATGTTTTTCTGATAAACTCTTCAGTGGCAATTTCAAATCCAGCTCTTACAACCTCCTCCTCTCCCCGGGGCTGCCCATCTCCCCTTTCTATCAGGTCTTTCCTGTAGGTCCAGGAGATGATCCTGCCTGACCCAGGCAGACAGACACCTGACCCCGAACGTGAAGCCACATTGTCGAGGGCCAGCCTGAGTGTCGAAGGGAATGAGGTTGAGGGCCAGGGGGTTGAGGTCCTGGATGAGATCCCTGGAGTCCTGGGCTGGGGGAACAAGTCACGCTTCCCCAGGACGCTCAGACCTGGCCCACGTCTGGCAGGGGGCCTGCTGGCTTAGCCTGGTGGCCTTGGGCCTCATGCTGCAGAGGTCTCACGGTCATGTTTTCCTGCAGGGACTGTTCCTGGTGAGCTGAAGCCCCCATTGTGGCTTTGACTTCAGCCATGTGGAAAAGAGGTTTTAACAATATGTGTGTTCTGCATAAAGACTCTTTTGTACCAAAGGACACTCAGGATGCAGCTTGACTGCAGTTTCCCCTCTTTCCAGCAGAGTCACAAGCCCGCCCTTAAAGTCTGCAGCAGGTGGATCACACTTTGTGGGCATTAAGGGTCCTGAGCCCATGAAGCCGCCTGCCTTCCGCAGGGAATGGTTTTCCTGGAGAGCCCCCAGCTGTTGTCAGGAGGGAAAGACAAGAGCCTGGTCCTCCTATGCTGGTCTTCTTGGCAACACAAAAGGATTCCAGTCTTATCAGGAAATATGGCTTTAACTATAACATGAGGACCAGGTCTCTGAGCCAAATGGCTGGTCTTTTTCAAGGGTATCAAAGCACTTCAAAGAAGCATATACTTCTGTTGGACTGACACCCTTTTGTTGTATAAGACAAGTGCTGCAATTATGCAGCTGAAGAGCTTGCAGGGGCTCAGGGGGCCCTGTGTTTAGATTGAGGGTCTGCAAGGAGAATGAGTCAAGTTGTTGCTGAACTCGGGGAGTATAATCATCTCCATGTGACCATAACCGCCTGGCTGACTGATGAATGATTGAGAGAAGGATTGCTCATATCTGCTTGTGAACATTCTTAGTTCTTTTTTGTAAGTAAAATTTTAAATTTGTGGGTATGAATATGTTTCAGAAAGGGATGAGAACAGGGCAATGAAAGGTTGTTGCTGAGCCGTGAAAGACACTGGGATTCTTGACCTCTGGAGGAGAGGAATTCAATCCGGGGCCAGTGACAAGGCTTAATCGCTCAGAACTTTTGTGTAATAAAGTTTTATTAAAGTATAAGAGAGAGAGAGAAAGCTTCTGACATAGACATCAGAAGGGGGCAGAAAGAGTACCCCCCTGCTAGTCTTTAGCTGGATGTTATATAGCTACTAGCAGGCTGCTAATTAGAAAAAGGAGATGTCTCAAAACTCAGAGCCCTCACGACTTGAAGAAACACAGAATCTACGGTAAATACACAGTTCATTAACATAGTTTATGAGATAAATTTCTGTAAGAAAAACACATTGGTTAGCTCAGGGTTTGAGAAAAAAAAGTTCAGTTCAGATGGAGCCAGGTGTCGTCATGGCAGCACAGAATGTTAAGAGAAACCTCCTTTTAATTTTGTATAGCAAAGGAAGAAAACCTAACACTTGTAGTTTGTTTCCTCCTGCCATTTAAGAGAGAGAAACGTGTCTGCCACATGCGGCCTATCTGCCCCATTTGGAGACCCCTGGCCTTCCTGCCTGTTACCCTCTCAGGAATAAGATTAAAATCAGAAAAAGATTACTCGGCTCAGGAAGAGCATCTCCCTTCCTGCGGAGGTGTGAACAGGCTGAGGCGGCCTGCAGAGGGCCAGGATCACCTCCTCCGTGTCTGCGGGCGCCTGGGTCCAGCCCCCTCGGCAGGGCCCACATGTGCGGACACGACTCTCCCGGGAAGGAGACTCCGCTCTCCAGCTCCAGGAAGCATCGCGAGCATCTCAAACCCAGCGAATCTCCCAACCCGGTCTTCCTCGCCTCCCGCACCTCTGGGCCCCACATCCCGCCGGCCCGGGCCTCCTCTCCACCCACACATCCTGCCCCGGCCAGGCTGGGGAGCAGCCCTGCCCCGCCCCAGGGTGCCCCTTCATCTGCTGCGACCGTCCCACCCACGCCCTCCTCTTCCCTGTGGGTGTTCTACACCCTGCACTCCCGAGTTAAATGCCCAGTGAGCTGAGATCTTGGACCTGGGACGGTCTCACCAAGTTCACATGTTCAGGGTTTGGCTCGGGACACGTGCGTGTTACAGGCAGGGGGCCCTTGGCCGAGCTGCCGCGTGTGTTGGCGTCAGGAGGGTCCTTCGTGTGCAGGGGCCCAGGCTCTGGGAAGCTGTCCACACATGTGAGGCAGGTTCACGTGACGCTGATAACCTGGTAACCTGCACCCCAACCAGCAGCCGACCGAGTTAGCGTTTCTCCTGGGGGTGAGACCCTCGGGGGCAGGGCTGGGGACCCTCCCACAGGGCTGTGCCTCGCTTGGTCCCCTCCCTGAGGAGGCAGGTTCACGGTCACCCCAGAGGGGACCAGGAGCTGGAGGGTTCTCTCCCGCTTCAAGTGGGGACCAGAGGGGTCAGCATCCTGACGTCCACCTGGCGTTGCATCTAGGGATCGGGCGGTGGAACCCATTCAGTTCAGTTCAGTTCAGTTCAGTCGCTCAGTCGTGTCCGACCCTTGGTGACCCCATGAACCGCAGCACGCCAGGCCTCCCTGTCCATCACCAACTCCCGGAGTTCACACAGACTCACGTCCATTGAGTCGGTGATGCCATCCAGCCATCTCATCTTCTATCGTCCCCATTTCTCTCGCCTTCAATCTTTCAGTCTTTTCAAATGAGTCAGTTCTTCATATCAGGTGGCCAAAGTATTGGAGTTTCAGAGGTCAGAGCAGAATATAAAACCATTTATTCAGCTGTTCATCCTCAGACCAACCCACCTGCTCTTGATGGCCGCCTTGTATGGGTCAGACTCTTCTGGGTGTTCTGGGCAGAGACTGCCCGTGTGTACTTGTGTCCAGTGGGAGAAACTGGCCATCAGCGAACAGATCATAATACACGTTCAGACAGTGACCACTGCCCTGAAAATTAAGTGACGCTGGAGCGTGCCGAGCAGTGGATGGAGCATCTCTTGTTACAAGGTGGTCAGTGGAAATCTCTCCGTGGGTGACGCTCAAGCAAATATCTGAATCAAGCAGAGTAAGGTGTGACCAGGCCCTGTCGGGTGGCATCCCAGACTCAGAAAGGATGCAAGATGAAGGGTCGATGGGCCTGTTTGCTCAGAAACGGGGAGCCAGTGGAGGAGGGCAGCTGGGGAGGAGAGGAGGGACAGGAGGCTGGGGCAGGTCCTCAGCGTCTCGTCCTGGAGAGGGACTTGGGTCTTGTTTACGAGTAAGGGGGTGACGGGGCCAAGAGGGGTCGTTTTGGGGTGGTCCAATGCAGGGTCAGAAGGTCTGTTTTACATTAAAAACCGCTCGGGTTGCTGTCCAGAGAATGTTCCAGAACCTGGGCAACGTTGGAGCACCAGCCTTGGAGCTGGGGGAAAGGCACAGGGAGGTCATGAGCCCAGTTGTGGCTTCCCTGTCCTTGCCGCAGGGTCAGGATGGGGCTGTCACAGGGTCCCCTCAGTGAGGACGGCGGCTTCCCACGCTGCCGGCCATCGGCCCTGGGTATGCGGTTGTCACAGGTGCTTAGACACTGTCACCGCCCTTCACCTTCTGGAGGCATGGCCTCGAGGTCTGTCAAATGGAGCTCGGGGCTGTGGAGCCTCCTGGGGGTGAGGCCCTGAGGCCTCGTGTGCTGTTTTCTGCAGCTCCTTCACCTGTGCTTGCGTCTCCCGTGAAATGCTGCCGCCAGACAATGCTGGTGATGAGCTTCTAGCTGCACCTGTGAGAGTTCGTTACTCAATGGATTTGGCTGATTCAGTGGGAAGCTTTCTCTTCCCTTTTGTCCTTGCCTCCCCTCTGGTTCTGTCTCCTCCATCTACATGGCAGCTCCTGCCTCGGCGTTCCTTCTGAGGCCGCGTGCCCCCTGTCCCCCGAGGAGTCCATGTACGTACGCACCCCAGGCTTCAGGAAGCGGGCGACCTCTTCAGGGAATGCCGCTGTTCACAGCCCATCGCAATGGTGTCTGTGGTCAAACTTTCTCATAAAGTGAAGAGAATGTTTGTTTTTAAAAGCATATCATCAACCTTCCAGGGCTTTCCTGCTGGCTTAGATGGTGAAGCGTCTGCCTGCAATGCGGGAGACCCAGTTTTGATCCCTGGGTTGGGAAGATTCCCTGGAGAAGGAAATGGCAGCCCACTCCAATATTCTTGCCTGGAGAATCCCATGGATGGAGGAGCCTGGTGGGCTACAGTCCATGGGGTTGCAGAGAGTCAGACATGACTGAGCAACTTCACTTTATCGACCTTCCAGCCCTTTGGTCCGCAGCTGCTCTGATGGTGGTTCAACCCCCTTTGTGGGCTCCTTGGGAGGGGAACACATCACCTTGGTGACGACCCCCAGGGCCTGGGCAGGTCCCTGTTCAGGACCCAGGACAGAGCCAGTGCTCCTTGGACTGACTGCTTCACGAGCGGGACTGCGGAGAAGCCCCAAGAGCAGGCGCTGGACGGCAGTGTGCAGGTCGCCAGGCAGAGCCTTGTGGAGCCTGGTAGGACACTGGCAGGGGGTCAGGTGGGGGGTGCAGAGCCTGTGGGAGAGCTGCCCAGCCGCCTACCACCCTCCCCACCCTGTCCCCGGGGGCTTCTCCCCTTGGGAGTCAGCTGTCAAGGAGCCCAGAGCTCTGGTCCCCCAGGCCTGCCGCCGAGTCCCCCCCTCACCCCACAGCAGCCATCTGCTGCGAAAAGACAG
>SJXQ01000757.1:55028-89116 GCA_006408695.1 Aepyceros melampus | reverse complement strand
GCCATTAGCTAATAAGCTGGGCTTGTGACCACCTGTTAGCATCTTGACAGCATTAATATGTATGAATCCCACTCTGATTTGACCTTCTGGCTGAGGGAGGCAGCTCATAGCCTATTTGACTCACAGCCTTCCTCAGGGACCCAGATTCCTCCCAGTGCCAGTCTCTGCCCCCAGCCTCTTCCCTGTGACTTTTCTCTCTTTGGTGCAATATTTTGTTTAAAAAATAGATGAAGAATGTAGTTTACTTTGACCTAGAAGGGCACTTGTTTCTTCCCAGAACTCAGTGCGCACACACTCTTGCTGTGGCCAGACGAGTTAGATCTGAGTTTGCAGACGTGCTGTCGGGGCCTCTCAGCCCCTGTTTTTGGTGCTCTCGACTGATCCTGTGACCCTTGATTCTCATCTGTTCTGCACAGGCTCCGTCCTCGCCTTCCTCGCCTGTAGCTAATGAACCAAAATACGAGAAGCGCTGGCTAGACGCCCTGTCACTTCCTCTGTCCATGGCCCGAGTCTCAAGGTGCAGAGCTGGAGCGGACACGTTCAGGTGTGTGACTGTGGTCTGGAGTGGGACGCGCCGATAACCCAGAGGTGCATGTCCTTGTCGCCAAGCAGATTCAGTGTTTGCAGAAACAGTAACCATCGTCGTGATGGTCAAAGACTATCAGAGCAGGAACCGACTTGTCAGGAGTGGGTCTGTCTAGCAGTGACTGTTGCTGTTCCCTCTTCTAAGACACAGTCATTAGCAGAAGAAATCATATTTCCAGTTTCAATTGCGAACAGAATTAGGCTGAATGTAAGACTGCGCTCTCATCCAAGGTGGATCCCGTTCCAGAAGAGTCCTCTCGGCAGCCCTCAGGGCCTCGTTTCCTTTGTTAATAAAATGAGAAGGCTAGACCAGACCTCCATTCAGGGATGCTCGCTAGCCTGTGAGCCTGGCTGATGAAGTAACTTTGGTTTCATCATTAAGGGCTGAGTGTCCGTCACTGTTTTGGGGAAAAGCTGTCGTTTTCCCCGCTGAGCGAGTGCAGTGTGTCACCTGTGGCTGACTGCCGTCAGGGAGGCTGAGGGCCCAGTGGCTGGTGCGTTTGCTTGCTTTCTTAAGAAGGTGAGTAGAGGCTGGGTTGGCACAGGAAGAGAGCTTGAGGTTTGGAAGCAGCCCTTTCCTTGATGAGACGCATCTGCCTGCCACCGCTTTCATGTAAACACAAGGCCTCTGCAGGAGGAAGGCCCCCGGAAGGCCCCCACCCCCTGAGTCAGCCGCATGCCCCTCCTGTGCCTGGGAGGTGCTGTCTCTGCCAACAGCAAACCAGAGGCTTCCCTGTGGTTTTAAAAAGCTTGTTGTTGTTGTTTTATCATTAAGTTGTGTCCGACTCTTTGTGACTCTGTGGACTGTAGCCCGCCAGGCTCCTCTGTCCATGGGCTTCTCCAGGCAAGAACACTGGAGTGGGTTGCCATGCCCTCCTGCAGGGGATCTTCCCAACCCAGGGATAGAACCCATGTCTCCTGCGTGAAGGCGGGTTCTTTACGAGCTGAGCCTCCAGGGAAGCCCTTGACAAGAGCAGACACATCTTACCAGCTCTGCTGACTCTTTCATGGGCAGGAAGGTACACAGAGTAAAAATGACTAAAATTCTGCCTTTTATGGTGTGTTTGTCAGACACACAGCAGTTCTAAAGTGGCGTCTAGAGGCTGAGCGGATGCTGGTCCCCCTGCCCTGTGACCCTCCGGTCCCACCTTGAGGGGAGGAGAGGATGGGCATGCTGCCCAAAGTAGCCTGAGTTAGTTCTGTGGTTCCTGGGGACCCTCGCTGCAAGACCTGCAAGGAACAGTTTAGAAGTTGCAAACCCTAAACCAAATGCTTTTTAAAATCAACGGCTCTCGACTGCAGCCTGGGAGGGATTTTGAGGAGATCCTTTGAGTGGATAAAAATAAGTGGGATAAGCAGGTCAGAGGTCAGCGCCCTGGGGTTCCAGTTGTAGGACCAAAATGTGTCTCCACCTCCTACCTGCTTGCCTTTTCAGAAAGCTCAGTTCAGTTCAGTCGCTCAGTCGTGTCCAACTCTGTGACCCCATGGACCGCAGCACGCCAGGCCTCCCCGTCCATCACCAGCTCCTGGAATCCACCCAAACTCATGTCCATTGAGTCGGTGATGCCATCCAACCATCTCATCTTGTGAAAGTTTTTTGGCCAATAATGGTTGAGTTTCCTTGGTTTTCTGAAATTTTTTCCCAAAGAGGCTATACAAAGCAGATGCATATTTAAACCTAACATCTGGCATTTGTTTTGGAATGATAACAGTCAGTTTTAACAGGTGTGACTTTGCCCCCAGGGCCTGCAGGGGTGTCTGGCCAGAGGCCTCTGGCACCTGCTCACTGTCGGAGGAGGTTAGAGTCACAGGTTAGAGTCGGAGGTTCTCAGGCACAGTGGGAGCTAGGCTTTTGCTTAAGCGTCGTTTCACCATTAATGAAGGTTAAATCATTGAACACACAAGACAGAAAAAGATGCTTCTGGGAGAGTCTGGGGGAGAATGTCTGGATCGAAAGGAAGCCAGGCGTAGAAGTAGCACAGCGTTCGGGTAGGAGGTTCGCTGACGCTGAACAGGCAGAGCTGCCCCCAGCATTCCCAGACCACGTGTGCAGACGCTGGGACGTGGCCGTGCGGCCTCCCAGGTCGCTGGGCAGCAGCTCGTGCTGCTGGCTACCAGGCAGTCACTAACATTCCTCTGACTGCGTGTAGAAAAGCGAGCTTCCTTGTGGGCCTGGCGTCTGCGAGGAAAGCAGGACATGTCTAAGCAGGCTGTTAACTGTTTTCTGTTGCTACGGTTAGTGCAAATTCAGCTTCAAAAGTGCACGTTTATCTTCTCACAGTCCCCACGGGCCAGCTGGTGCGTGTGCTGGGGTCTCTACAGGCTGGCCTGGGGTGGGGCCGGGCTGGGCTCTTGCCTCAGACCAGGTTCTCTCGGGTGGCATTCAGTTCCTCGGTTTGGGGGCTGGGTCCCCATCTCCATATGCCTTCCAGCTGTGTGTCCGCCTGCGTCTCAGGCAGCAGCAGGCGACCTCTTGTCCTGGGCTCCTGACTTCCTGTCTCTGACCTCCGAGCCCGATGGGAAGGACTTGAGACCACATTGGGCCAGCTGGATAATTTTCCTAATTTAAGGACAGCTGACTTCAGATCTTAACTACAGTAAGTCCCCTCCGTACGAGCAAGTTCCATTTCAAGAACAAGTTCGTAAGTGTAATTTATTCATGTAAGTCCAACAAAGTCAGCCTGGGCACCCAACTAACACAGCCGGCCAGATCCTGCTGTCCTCTGATGTGTTTATAACACTTTTCACACAAATAATTCATAACAAAAACGAGGAGAGCGTATTTGATCAGCGGTTCAGTGCCTGGGGAAGTACGGCAGTATGATGCATCGGCTGGCACATAGGAGCTGAACCTGCTGAACAGGGAGAGGGCGACTGGGCGGGGGGCAGTGGAGCTGGAGGACCCGCAGCAACAGGAGACGGGGGTTGGGGAGGTGCTGCAGCTCCACCCCCGCCTGGCGCTAGCAGGGAGCCACAGCTCTGAGGTCTGCCTCCTAAACCCTCGAGTGCAGGGGACTTGCTGTGCGCTTGCAGAGCCCCAGCAGCAGCACAGAGCTCCAGATCCCACAGGGCACCCGGGCTCAGCTGCCTGTGCTCACAGGCTGGGAGCCCCGCCTGAGTGCCCGCGTGTTCAGACCCGGGAACCTCGGTTCAGGAATCTGTCCGGTGAAGGTGCTCTTAGCCTCGCTCTGCAGTTGCGTGCTCTCATGTGGTCCCCGTGACAAGTCCAGTTTAGGCGCCCAGTCCTGGGCTAATGAGGCGCCCACTCAGTGTCTGTATTTCAGAAGCTGAAGGGAGGGACCGTCCTTAAGAACAAGGGAAGTGCGTGCTTTAGAGACGTCCGTAGCTGGTCCAGCCACGCGCAGGGCACTTTAGATGCTCTGAAGCCTGGGCTTCTGGACGTGGGTCAACGGCTTTACCCTGGGGGGGCAGGTGGTGTGGAGGAAAGAGCGGGTTTGGAGGGGACCAGCTCTTATCCCGCTTCGTCTGTGGGGCTCTTGGGGCCTCGGGACCTGCACAGGGAGCCTCGCCTGACGGCCCAGCAGAGATACGGCAGTGCCCCTCTGCCTCCTAAGGTCGTTTTATGGGGAAAACGCAAAATAGCACAGGGCTTATCGGAGCTTCTAAACTCCTTCAGAAGCGTGCCGACAGCTGAGGGCTCTTGGGCGGCGCGTGCCTGATAGAGGAGCAGGGAGACTGTGCGAGCCAGCCCGCGGTGCCTGCGTGCCTGCGTGCTCTGGGGCGCTCGGTGCCCGAGGCGCTGCTCCTGTGCTTCTGCCCAGATGGGCCCTGCCTGGACCCCTGCTTCCCGCGGCCTCGAGAAGTGCAGGGAGCCCCTTCCTTTGCTCCTCTTTCTAAGGGCGGAGGTGGGAGGGAATTAGACAGCATTGGTTCTGTTTGCCCCCCATCTTCTGGCACCTTGTCACTGACAGTAAGGCCCCGTCGGCTGTGTCGGGAGGGTCGCTGTTTCAGAGGAAGGAGCGTGGATGGGACCTAGGGGCTTTACAGCAGCCACACTGGGACAGACTGCAGCTGAGTGCGCTGCGAACAGTGATGCTGGAAGTCAGAAGGGTCCCCCTGGTGGTTGGTTTGCGGTCAGGGTGGCTTCATGTTTAAACGCTCGTGCCAAGCTCCCTCCTGTTTACTTGGGAAATCCTGAAAGCACAGATCACTTGGTGGAGCAGAGCCGGGGAAACAGCGTTCTGGGGGCTGTAGGCGTCTCCACAGAAGGAGGGCCTGCTGCAGGGTCAGGAACCCAGGGCCCGCTCTGCACTGGGGCTTGGAGAGTGGGCCCCTGTGCTCGTGGCTGAGCTTGCCTGATCCGGGTGGGTGCAGGTAGGGGGCTCTAGGGGCAGGGCCTGGGCAAGGCCGGCATCGGGACAAGGTCGTGATGGGCCGCGGGGGTCCTCAGCCGGCTTCATCCATCCTGCAGAGGGGGCTCTGGGGAGGAGACCTGCCGGAGCTGAAGAGTTACCTTCTGGTGGAATAAATATGAAAACATGTTTAAAAATCAATTTACTATGCGAATAAAACTGAAGGCTGAAAAGGGAGAAAGTATCATGACCTGTAAATCCATTGCGGGACAACGAACTCGCCTGTTTCAGAAACACGTCTGTTCGGCTGCTTCAGAGTCTGACAGCCTCTTCGTTCAGATGAAAACCACACGAATTAAGTAGTTAAAAGTCTGGATCAGAATTTAGAGATAGAGGCTAATTAACAGTGGGGAAGCTGGAGGGCAGTGGGGATAAAGTGTGTGTTTTTTACGGAGGGAATTGTTCAGAGCGCTCACTCCCCAGTGCAGACCACGCTGTTTCAGGAAGCTCGTGTTTTCGGCAGTAGTTCAGGGTTTCCTAGTAGATGAATCAAAGGAGGGCGCTGAAGTAGAACTGGGCGTGGCGTCTGCTTCCTCTGGCTCCTGCTAGGATATCGCACTGGCTCGGCGGGCACTCCTGTTAGAACGGAAGCATCCAGGGGTTTGAAGGGTTTACTTCATAGAACTGAACGCCCTCAAAGGCTGGTAAGTGCCTCACGGACACAGAGACCCTGATGGAAAGACAAAGACGATGGAGAGAGAAGTGGAGTTCGTGTCTGATTTCCTCGGCCATAGACTCAGACTGCAGGTTCTATTCAAAACCGTTGTAGAAAGGAAGCCTCAAGACTTAGGAGTCCCAGTGATTTTAGCCACCTATGAATCTTTTAGAATGTGTTCTATTTTATGATGCGGAATTATTTCTTTTTTCTTGATTTATAGTATTTTGAATTTTGTTCAAAGTCATTTCAGTCATTATGCAAAGTGGAGCTTTCAAAGGCGTGATTAATTTAGGGAGAGTTTAGGAACATACAGACGATGATGAGACAGGTTCTGCACACGTTCGCAAGCACAGAGCCGGCTCTCCGCCTGCTTGCTGCCGTCTCTGCGCTGGATGCAGTTCTGTGCCCATAATTACGTGCCCGTGTGCTGGGCACAGGCTCTCCCTCAGCCCACCTCCCACCGCCCCACGCCCGCAGGCAGCCCTTCAGGCACCTGTGTTCAGAGGCTGCACCCTGGCTTGGGGGACAGAGGCTCTGCGTCCGTGGGCCATGAGCTTGGGGAGGGGGGAGGCTTGCACATCTAGAGGCGTGATCTCCAGCATTAATTCACAAATACTCTCGCACACCTGCTCCGTGCAGCGCTGGCTAGCTGGGGGCGCAGGGTGGGGAGGTGGGAAGAATGAGCAAACCCAGGAGTCCGTGCCCTCTGGAAGCTTCCTGTCCATCAGGAATGCAGGGCCTGAGGTCAGAGCAGAGAGAGGCCTGCAGGAGGTGGTTTTCCTCCCTTTCCTTCAGGGGGACCCTGGGAGGGGCCCCACCATCTGCTGCGACCTGCCGCCCCATGGGTCAGGCCCCTGCTCCCTGATGGGCCGGGGCTCGGAGGACTCAGGCCTGGGCTCAGGACAAGGGTGACGGGCGGAGAAGTTGGCTTTTGGGGCAGCACGAAGGGGAAGCTATCTGTTTTTTTTCTCAATTTGGTGAACTTGGGTGGGGTGGTGCCGGAATTTTCCAGTTCAGTTCAGTTCATTTCAGTCGCGCAGTCGTGTCCGACTCTTTGTGACCCCATGAATCGCAGCACGCCAGGCCTCCCTGTCCATCACCAACTCCCGGAGTTCACTCAGACTCACGTCCATTGAGTCTAAACACACTGGTGCAGGGAGAAGGGTGCCTGCATTTAAATTGGGTCTTTGTTAATATTTCATGTGCGTCCTTGGAGCTGCCGCTGCATAGTGGGAAAAGTAGAAAATATCTCTCTGGCTTCCGTGAAAAAATGCCACCCACGCCACAGAGGCAGGCTGGAAGTGTGGCGTGTGAATGACAGCTTGGAGATGTTTCCAAATTCTGAGGAACATACACACTTTTTTCCTCTCATTTTGGCTAGTGAATATTCATAACTCGATGTGAGTAAACAGATACCAACTTCTCTGCTTCCAGACATGAGGGCTTCAAGCTCCTCAGAGCAGAGATACTGGTCGGCCGCTCCCCCTGGACACCATCCGGGTATAACAGGACAGGACTGGCCGGGGCTGGGGGGCCTGGGCGGCTGTGGGCCGTGACCCAAGCATGGGTCAGTGGTTCTGCGGGTCATTTTGGAATATCGAGTGTATTCGTTCTTTAAACGAAGGAACACACAGCGTGTTACAAAGAGGATCTGTAACTCTGGGTTCTTTTTCTCCAATGTCACAGCTTTGATGGCCAGTCAAGTCGGGTGCTGCTGGAGTTCTCCGGCACAGCTGAAGGAGGTGTCGGAGGGGGCTTGTTGCTGTGGGACCCACACAGGCGTCCAGGGCCGTGAAATCGCCGAGCTGTGCTGTGTGCTCATGGAGCCGACCTAGCGGAGGCGTTGTGCAGAGATGCTTGGCAGGGACGGGGAGCGGGGAGTCCGCGGGGCAGGGGGGCTGGCTTCTGCACCGGGAGCAGAGGCAGGACACGGGGGGTGCCCCCGGGAGAGCCCGTGCTGGCTGTGTCTGTGGAGAAGCGGGGAGGGGCTGTGAAGGGGCAGGGGAAGACCCCGACCGCTTCCCCTCCAGGCGCAGAGCTGACGCGACATCGAACTCGCTGTTTCTCAATCTCCTGAAAAGTTAAGCTGCGTGAATGCTTAACCTCACTGGAACAGATTTCTTTTCTTAGCCAAAAACTGATCCCTACAATATGGAACTGTCTTCCTAGATTTCTCTTTGAAAATCAGACTTTGTCTCCAAGCGTGAGGAAATCCTGGAAGGGGTGGACTTTTCCAAAAGCACACGGGCACAGCCTGTCCTCCCCTTGTCTGGATGTGGCTGCTCCCTGGGAACTCAGGCCCCAAACATGCTGCCTTCTCTGGGTGTAGGTTTTACTGCTGATCTTTAAAAGCTGATGTGTGACCTCACAGAGCAGCTGAGTCCTGAGCAGTGGTCACTCTGAGATTTCTAGTTCTGACCGTGACCTTGACCGTGTGGTTAAAATACTGAGAGTCCTGAGCAGACGCTATGACTGTAGAACCATGAGGCAGGTTCCACCTGTGGACACTGGAGGGGGAGGGACTTGCAGGGGAGCCTGAATGCCGCACGAGTTGAACGTTGAGAAGATAAAACCTCAGAGCTAATCGGGAGACTTCTCCATGCAAGCAAGCATGCATGCAATTTGTGCAGCGGACTCTAGTCAGCAGGACTTCTATAACAACAAGCCAGACAGCGAGTTTTCTTGCCATACTCTGTGGGTGTGTGGGGGCCTGCCATCAGCGTCAGTGCCAACACCTCCACTGTTTCTGCTCACGCAGTTTTAACTGGACCGCTTTCCTTGGCAGATAACCTCCTCAAGCAGCAGTGTTTGCACAGAACCTGCGGGTTCACTGGAATCATACTCATCATCCCGTGTATTTCTCCCAGATTTCCTTTTCTAGTGCGCTTGGCATTTTGAGGCCCGTCATGTGGACGGGATTCCCAGAGCTTTGGTGTCTGCTTGTCTCATGGAGCTGAAGCATGGCCATGCTGGGATTCAAAACTCACCGCTTTTCCTCAGAGAGCCAGCTGTCTACACCCGGTGCCCAGGTGTTTGCTGATGCCCTTTTTCAAACTAGGAACCAACTTTGTGTTGAGTGTTTTCTAGCATGAGAGGGTTTTGGATTTTGCCAATTGCTTTTTCTTCACCTGTTGAGATGATTGTGTGATTTTTAAAAATTCTGTTGCTATGATGTATGACATTAATTTCCAAGTGTCAAACCAACCTTGAATTCCTGGGGTAAATCCCATTGATTATGGTTTATAATTCTTAATAGGTGTTCCTAGATTGACTTTATGGAGAAGGCAATGGCACCCCACTCCAGTACTCTTGCCTGGAAAATCCCAAGGGCGGAAGAGCCTGGTGGGCTGCAGTCTATGGGGTCGTGAAGAGTTGACACTGAGTGACTTCACTTTCCCTTTTCACTTTCATGCATTGGAAAAAGAAATGGCAACCCACTCCAGTGTTCTTGCCTGGAGAATCCCAGGGATGGGGGAGCGTGGTGGGCTGCCGTCTATGGGGTCACACAGAGTCAGACACGACTAAAGCGACTTAGCAGCAGCGGATTGACTTTCCTAGTATTTCATGGAGGCTTTTTCCATCTGTGTTCAAACCAGATGTTCGTCTGTAGTTTTCTTGTGATGACTTGTGGTTTTGGTATCAAAGTAACTGAGTTGAAAATGTCCAGTTCTGTTTGGGGGAGAGTGTGAATAATTGTTATTGATTCTTCTCTGAATGTTTTGTAGACCTCAGTGGTGAAGTCATCTGGGCCTCAACTTTTCTATTTGGTTAGTTTGGGGCTAAAAATTGAGTCTCTACACTTGTGATATCTTTTCAGATTTCTTCCTAAATCAGCTTAAGTAGTTGTATCTTCCAAGGATTTGTCCATTTCATCTAATCTCTCTCATTTATGACCACAGTTGCTCCTATAACTTCTTTATCATCCTTTTTGTTCCTGTGATACTGATGGTGGCAGTTCCACCTTCACTTCATATTCTAGTATTTTGAGTCTCCTTCTTTCTCCCTTGGCCCATATAGCTGAAGGTTTATCAGCTTTGCTATTCTTCTTAAAGAGCAGATTTCGCTGACACTGACTCTGTCTGCTCTGCTTCGTTAATCCCGGCTCGTCTTCATTATCTTCCTCCTCCTGCTTCCACCGTATTTAGCTTGCTCTTCATCGGTATGTGTATACACATATATATTTAAAATTACTGAAGAAATGTAAATGCTTAATTAGAAGATATTCTCTAATATAGAAAAAGCAGAAAAAGAGGAACAGGAACAAAGATTGTGTGAGACACATAGAAAATGAAAAGCAGAATGGCAGACACAAGTCTGAAGGTGAAGGTGAAGGTGAAGTCGCTCAGTCGTGTCCGACTCTTTGCGACCCCGTGGACTGTAATGTACTAGGCTTCTCTGTCCATGGGATTCTCCAGGCAAGAATACTGGGGTGGATTGCCATTTCCTTCTCCAGGGGATCTTCCCAACCCAGGGATCGAACCTGGGTCTCCCGCATTGGAGGCAGATGCTTTAACCTCTGAGCCACCAGGGAAGCGACACAAGTCTAACTATACCAATAATAAAATTATATTTGAATGATTAAATCACCCAATTAAAAGGTAAAATTTTCAGACTAAATAGAAAAAACAAGATCTATCTTCAAGAGACACATTTTAGATACAAAGAAATAAAGAAAAGATGAGACAGATACCATAAACAATGAACACAAGAAGGATGGAGTGGTTATAGTAGTGCCATACAAAATAGAACTTTAAACTAAAATTGTCATTAGAAACAAAGAAGAGAGGGGTGTTTTAAAGATAAATGTTTACATCATCAGGAAGATATAACGATTAAAACTATATGTGCCCCTAAACAGAGCCCCAAAACGCGTGAAGCTAGAACCAGCAGCACTGAAGGAGACACAGACGGTCAGCAGCAGCAGTGGGAGCCTCGGCTCCCGGCGTCAACAGTGGATGGAAGGCTGGGGAAGACCTCGAGGAGAAACTGGGCCCTAACACAGCCATAAGCCAGACAGACCCAGTGACTGGAGAGCCTCCACCAGCAGGGGGAGAGGGGGGTGCTAGGGTTTTGAACTTAGTTTCAGTGTATCTGCCCAGGATGCTGAGACAGGGTAGTTTAAGCCCGCAGCGTGAGCTGGGCCTCCCGTGGTGGCAGCGTGATGTTGCTGCGCAGGGCTGACGGGGGCTGGGGACAGCACCGCCCCCTCCCCGTCCTGAGGCACCGGGCCCCAGCGCCTCCTCCCAGCATCTCTTCTCTTCCTCCTTCAGGTCCAGCGCGATCCAGGTGCAGGCCCTGGATGGGGTGAGCTCGGGGCCCCTCCAGTTTCACACGGCCCAGGAGCGTGCCGACTGGCTGAGGGTGGTGTCGGCCAACGTCAGCGATCTGATGCTGCAGAACGTGAGCGTGGAGACGGTCCCTGTCCCTGTGTTTGCTTTTCAGTCCCTGGAAATAGTCACGACTCTTTGCTATTTAAGATTAACCCTAAAACAGCTGGTCATAACATTAAACAGAAGCACGCACTTTTAAAGAAAGCTTTTATTTGGAGGATAATTGCTTCACAGTATTGTGATGGTTTCTGCCACTCATCAACATGAATCAGCCACAGGCATCCATGTGTCTCCTCCTCTTGAACTTCCCTCCCCCCCTCACCCCACCCCACCCCCTAGGCTGTCACAGAGCACTATTCACAGTGGCTAGGACATGGAGAAGGCAATGGCACCCCACTCCAGTGCTCCTGCCTGGAAAATCCCATGGATGGAGGAGCCTGGTGGGCTGCAGTCCACGGGGTCGCTAAGAGTCGGGGACGACTGAGCGACTTCACTTTCACGCATTGGAGAAGGAATGGCAACCCACTCCAGTGTTCTTGCTTGGAGAATCCCAGGGACAGGGGAGCCTGGTGGGCTGCTGTCTCTGGGGTCGCACGGAGTCGGAATGACTCTGCAGCAGCAGCAGCAGCAGGACACGAAAGCAACCTAGATGTCCGTGGACAGATGAACGGATAAAGAAGCTGTGGTGCATGAGTGCAATGGAGTATTACTCAGCTGTAAAAAGAGCACATTAGAGTCAGTCCTAGTGATGTGGGTGAGCTTAGAGCCTGTGATGCGGAGGGAAGTATATCAGAAAAACAAAGCTTGTCCTCTCTTTTTCAACAAATCGAACCTCTAACTAAGAAAAAGGGAACGATTAAGTCACCCGAAAGTTTCCCGCTGTGAGAGGAGAGGCTGAGTCGGCGTCTGGACTCTTCACCTTGGCCTTGTCTCTTGTCTCCTCCTTCCCACGTACCCACACAGCGTTCTCGGTGGGCAAGTACTTCCGTATGTTTTCTATCCAAATGCACTGATGAATCATGACATGTATTTGGGGAACCCAACTCGGTTAGAGATGCAATTTTCCAAAACACAGAGGCAGCGTAGAAAGAGGCACGGCCACCAGATATTCTCAGCGGCTCACAGCCCGTCCGTCCCCAGGAGGGAACAGGTGCTCCGTCTCCTTGAATGGTCCGTGTAATGACCAAGGTCAACATTGAAATAAATAAATGTGTACTAAAACCACAGGGGGTGGGCGCAGCACCTGAGTCAAGTCCGCAGTTCCCTAGAGCGCCCCGTGCCCTGGCAGTGACACCATGCCCACAGCCGCGCGGGCTCACGGAAGGAGCAGCCCTTGGCTGAAGGTGGCCGTGGGCCAGTCTCGTGGTCCTCAGGCCCCACTGTCCGCGTTCGTGCCCCCAGGCCTGCTCTGGTCCAGGCCAGCTGGGGGCAGGCGGGGCCTGTGCGTTCAGACAGCCGCCTTGTGAGGGGAGGGCCCCACAGCTGCCCCTGCGGCCCTGTCTCTCTCACTCCTGACTTGCTCCTAGGAGCTCCCCAACGCTGGTTGCCTGAGAACTTTGAAATACCGGGGAAGCAGAAATGCGTGAGATTTCTATTCCAAGGACCCCAGGGGCTCTCAGCTACACAGAGGTGCCAAGCGTCTGCTTTAGTCATGTCTGACGCTGTGCCGTGCTATGGACGGTAGCCTGCCAGCCTCTCTGTCCACGGGATTTTCCAGGAAAGAATACTGGAGTGGGCTGCCATTCCCTCTTCCAGGGGATCTTCCTGACTCAGGGATCAAACCTGCATCTCTTGAGTCTCCTGCATTGGCAGGTGGATTCTTTACCACAAGTGCCACCTGGGAAGCCCCCCAGACTCTCTCTAAGACCTCAGGTTTCCAACTTGACATTTGATTTCAAGGGCATCTGGGTGGATAAAAGGCAAAGAGAAAGGCCAGGTGGTGGCAGCTTGGTGTTTGCAGAAGCACCGGCTCCACCTGAATCTCACACACTGGGGTGCTGGGCGGGGCAGAGGGAAGGAGACGTGAACGCCAGAGGGCCAGAGCCGCGGACCCGCGGCAGTCTTGGCTGTTCCACTATTCTGGACCTTCGTGTCCTCGCTGGTTGGACTTTGCAGGATTGCTGGGAGAATCGGGGAAGGAGTATGAGCTGTGAAACTGTAGTCGCCTGAGATGGTGTCTGCAGAAGTCACTTCCCCCAGTCTTTCAGATGTTGAAGTGTAAGCTTCTGCTGCCCCGCAGCTTCTCTTACATAAAGGGCCGATAATTGAGAAACAGCAGAGTCGGCGAGCTCGTCTTGGGTGTCCTGTTATGAGACTCGCTGCCACATATTCCTCTGTGCTCTGGTTTGGTTTTCAGGAAGGAAAAGCATAAAAGAAACTTACTTCTGGGGACAGTTCATGCAGCTAATTAATTTCAGTTGCCAGTTAGACAGGTTGAATAATTATGCCATTAATAAAATTATACTGACCCCTTGCTTCCCTCTCTCTACAGATGAAAATGGCCAATAAATGCTGTTCTCCTTGTGACCAGGTAGGATTTGTGGTCTTCACGTTGGTCATACGATGTCTCCAAAAGTTGCCTTTCTGTTTTTGAAACCTGATTTCGAAATTTTGACAGAAAAGCATTAGCACGTGTGCGATGAAGTCACGGCCTCACCTTCAGAGCTAACTCCATAAAGCTGCTTGTTTATCCTGGAGACTGCGTGGCAGGAACCGTCCTGCCTGAGGGTGCCGGGTTACCACTGAGTGATCTAGAGGCGCCTACATTTTATGAAGGAGCCGTGACCAAGTGATGGCCCAGATGCGACTGTGGAGGCCTCGAGGGGTTTGCCGGCTGAGCCCAGCCTGTATGATTCGGAGTCATCAGCATCGCGTAATTTCTGGGCTAACTCCTGCAGGCGGGGCGGGAGGGGAGCGCTGTCCTGCCCCGGCACGCAGGCCTTTGTTCACCTGGACCCGGGTCGCTGCAGCCCCACGTCTTCAGGAGCCCTCAGCCCATTCCTTCCGAGAGCAAAGTGAAGTGAAGTGAAGGTCACTCGGTCGTATCCGACTCTTTGCGACCCCATGGACTGTAGCCTACCAGGCTCCTCCGTCCATGAGATTTTCCAGGCAAGAGTACTGGAGTGGATTGCCATTTCCTTCTCCAGCGGATCTTTCCGACCCAGGGATGGAACCCAGGTCTCCCACATTGTAGACAATGCTTTACCATCTGAGCCACCAGGGAAGTCCATATGGACTATACCGTCCATGGGATTCTCCAGGCCAGAATACTGGAGTGGGTGGCCTTTCCCTTCTCCAGGGGATCTTCCCAACCCAGGGATCGAACCCATGTCTCCTGCATTGCAGGCGGATTCTTTACCGCTCAGCCACAAGGAAGCCCTCCAACAGCAAAGTCCAGCTTGTGATACACCCAGTTTTCTGACTCAAGGGCAGCTCACTTACTGGGCCTGCAGGTACTTAGCTGTCTGTCAGACGAATAAACTTTGAAGTCACTACATTCTTTTTCTATTTCCTTTTTGATAAAGGAAATAGAATTTAAGCTGTAGGTGGGAATTTTTTAAATGGAGAGTGCCTGAGCTTTCCACAGCTCTCTCAGGTTTGAGGAAGTATTCATTGTAGTCTCAAGTCAAGAAAACAAAAGGAATGTATACGGTTGCTTTAAATAATGCTGGGGGTAAAATTTGAATTCAGAATGGAAGGCATTCAGGAGAGTAAATACCTGCCAATCAAATACTTACTGAAAACTAGGAAATTAGGACCAAGTCTTAAATTAAACCATCTAGGCAGCATTTTTAATTAGAAAAGAGACACAAAGAAAAGTTCTTCTTCTATTTCTTGTGATGTTGTTCCTAAATTTATGAAGAACTGTTTTTGTTTTCGGGCTTCCTAGGCGGCTCAGTGGTAAGGAACCCTCCTGCCAATGAAGGAGTTGTGGGTTCAGTCGCTGGGTCAGGAAGATCCCCTGGAGGAGGAAATGGCAACCCACTCCAGTATTCTTGCCTGGAGAATCCCGTGGACAGAGGAGCCTGGCGGGTTACATAGTCCGTGGGGTCACAAAGAGCCGGGCTCGACTTAGTGCCTAAACAGCAGCAACCGAAGCTTTGCTTACGTAGCTGAATGAGAGTGGTTAGCTGTTTAACGAGTGATAGTCCCATAAACGTCTGAGTTAACACAGGGCTCATTTCATCCTGTACACGCAGAACGGAGTTCTCCTGCTGTGCTTTGTTTCCAAGACGTAAACGTCTGAGTTAACACAGGGCTCGTTTCACCCTGTCACACGTAGACGGAGTTTTCCTGCTGTGCTTTGTTTCCAAGACGTTTCTCTCGGACTTTTCCCCCAGGACCCACCGCCCCTAGTTCACACTTAAAGCCTGTCTTCTTGAGGCTGAAACCGGCCTCTGGATCCCAACACTGAGTTAAATCTCAGAGACAGTTTTGGGTAAAGTAGGAAAAAACAGCTTTATTGCCTTGCCCAGCAAAGGGGGCCACAGCAGGCTCTTGCTCTCAGAACTGTGCACCCCCGGGGACGGAGGTGGGCTGCGGGGCGTCTTCTTGTCCAGGGTCGAGGGGTGGGCCGCGGGGTGTCTTCTCATCCAGGGTAGGGGACTAGGCCGTGGGGCCTCTTCTCGTCCAGGTGGGAGTGCTGATCAGCGTCCCGGGGCCGAGGGCTTGCCGCGGGGCATCCCCTCTTCCTGTCCCGGGGGCGGGGGCAGGCCGCAGGGCGTCCCCTCGCCTGGGGTGGGCAGGGCGTCCCCTCCTCCGGGTGGGGTGCTGATCAGCGTCCTGGCACGTGCAGGGCCCACGTCCGCCTGGCATCAGGCAGTCCTGTGCTGGCATCAGTGGTTCTTATCGAATGGACACCTTCTCTCTGGAATGAAGAGGCTTCATCAGGGAGTTAACATCTTCCATCTGGTGGGGTTTTCATTCTGCAGAAGAGCTCTGTGTGTCCCCAAGGGGAGGCGGGACCCTGCCCCAAGGATGCGTTTCTGGCGCTCCACTCCCTCTCCCTCCTCTCCGCATCCTGCTCTGCCCGTGATTGGCAATTGCTGAGATCTGCCCTTTGGAACCCAGGGAGGTCCCCGAGGCTGAATGAAGCTTATTCCCACAAGCCAGAGATGGAGGATGCGGAAGGGCTTTTTGTCCAGGAGCCCTGGGCCTACATGGTTTTAGCACCGCAGAGAGTGTGCCCTCCAGGAGCCCCTCCCTTCAGCTGCTCCGCGTCCCGTCACAGGGACATCACGCTCTCCAGGACTGTCCAAACACATCACGCATGGCCGGCGGTCTGGAAACACGCACACACGAGTGCCCATTACGCTGAGAACACGCAGCTTTCACAGGATTGAGCCTGACGTATTCCGAG
The DNA here is from genome assembly GCA_006408695.1 of Aepyceros melampus. Classification (NCBI taxonomy): domain Eukaryota; kingdom Metazoa; phylum Chordata; class Mammalia; order Artiodactyla; family Bovidae; genus Aepyceros; species Aepyceros melampus. Next base: position 72,811 of record SJXQ01000757.1, on the reverse strand, counting down.
GACGCTGCGTTCTCGTGGCTGTACTTGACTGCCCAGCAGGCTGAAAAGAGCACCCATCTGGAAATCAAAACATGTTTTGTTTTACTTAGAAATTAACTCTTTTTTCTCAGTGAATCACATGAGAGAACCATGAAAGGAAAGTTAAAACCATCTGAGGAGCAAAACTCCCAGCACAAGGGACATGAAATGAGTTAGGTTTCAAAGGCCTCCTGAGCAGCGGATTAATTTTCCAATGGTTTTATCCTAGTGAAATTTTATCATGTATTAAGCCACGTTTGTATGATGTCAGTTTTGGTGGTCTTATATGAATAGAACCTGGATTCTGATCCCACTGGCCCCTTCTCTGGTGGCGTAGTTGGAACAAATTAACATCTGAGCCCCAGTTTCTTAATCTATGAAGTTAGACAGTGCAATGGCAGAGCACATCCTGAGAGACGCCGGGCTGGAGGAAGCACAAGCTGGAATCAAGATTGCCAGGAGAAATATCAGTAACCTCAGATACGCAGCTGACACCACCCTTATGGCAGAAAGTGAAGAGGAACTAAAAAGCCTCTTGTTTAAAGTGAAAGAGGAGAGTGAAAAAGTTGGCTTAAAGCTCAATGTTCAGAAAACGAAGATCATGGCATCTGGCCCCATCACTTCATGGGAAATAGATGGGGAAACAGTGGAAACAGTGTCAGACTTTATTTTTTTGGGCTCCAAAATCACGGCAGATGGTGACTGCAGCCATGAAATTAAAAGACGCTTACTCCTTGGAAGGAAAGTTTTGACCAACCTGGATAGCATATTGAAAAGCAGAGACATTACTTTGCCAACTAAGGTCTGTCTAGTCAAGCCTATGGTTTTTCCTGTGGTCATGTATGGATGTGAGAGTTGGACTGTGAAGAAGGCTGAGCACCGAAGAATTGATGCTTTTGAACTGTGGTGTTGGAGAAGACTCTTGAGAGTCCCTTGGACTGCAAGGAGATCCAACCAGTCCATTCTGAAGGAGATCAGCCCTGAGATTTCTTTGGAAGGAATGATGCTAAAGCTGAAGCTCCATTACTTTGGCCACCTCATGTGAAGAGTTGACTCATTGAAAAAACTCTGATGCTGGGAGGGATTGGGGGCAGGAGAAGAAGGGGACGACCGAGGATGAGATGGCTGGATGGCATCACTGACTCGATGTACGTGAGTTTGAGTGAACTCCGGGAGTTGGTGATGGACAGGGAGGCCTGGTGTGCTGTGATTCATGGGGTCACAGAGTCGGACACGACTGAGCGACTGAGCTGAACTGAATTGGTAATCTAACATGGGTTTGTTTTTTTTTAACCTTAATATTTCTGTATAACTTTGAATTTACTCAAGGGATGGATTCGATTATCTGGAAAGAAACATTAGAGATGAGCCTGACTGTGTGGGGCTGTGAGAGAGCTAAGCCCTGCCCTGATAGCCAAGTTTTTAGTAGAGACTGTTTCACATTTCTCCAAAAGCTAAACATTTTGTATGCATGATAGGAGTTTAGATTTATGATGTTGGACCCTATTTTTAAAAGGAAAGATTTTTTTCTCATGTTCATCAATTAATCATTGATTTTGAAAGGTAGTAAAAATAGTATTTGAATAAGCATGAAAAAATAAAGGCATTTGACAAACACTGGAATTGATACACGAAAACAAAAGGAAACGGACCTGGAAGGATAGTAAAAAAGGCATAGAGTATAGATTTTTAGACTTTTATGTCTGGCAAATAAAATGACTAATTTGTCATCCAACCTAAAAGTAATAGTTAGACGACAGGAGTAAATTTAGAATTGTCCCAGGAAATCCAGGACAAATGGTCACCTTGCCAAAACAGAAAGAATCTATTTTACACAATAAATTTCTTCTGAAAAACCTCACTTAAAGTGGATACCTTAATCAGCAAAACCAAAAGAAGCCTAAATAACTCAAGGTATCTGAGCTTCTGCAGTGAAAAGGAAGAGACTGGTTGTGTAGTTATTACCTGGTGGGCGCTTCGCTAGTCATTCTCACTCAGTCAAGTGAGAAAACAAAAAGGAACTTTCTGTAAATTGAAATCAGGAAAGATAAAAATATGCTCCTTTATTTCAATGGTTATATTCCCTTAATTTAATACGATCAGATAGGTGTTCATAAAATGTTTATTTCTTGGAATATTTAACAAATCATTAGAAAGTTCAAAATACAAAAGATAAAATTAGCTTTTCTTAGAATTATTTATGCGCTGCATATACCTAAGGAAGAATCATAGAGAGAGCAGGCGATGTTCCCAGTAATAGCTACGTGATAGCTTATTTCTTTGCTAACTGATCCAGGCAGGATTAAATTACACATGGAACTACGTTAGCTTCACATCCAACTTAGAGACGTGTCAGGTTATTAGCAGTCTGTGCGTCTCCGTCTTTGCTAGAAGACGAGCTCCTGGTTTGCTCCTCGATATGTAACTCCCGTCGGTGTGCGTCCGGCACTGTATCAACCAAACAAGGGAAGAAAAGCAGCAACTTAAGGACTGCCACAGCCTGGGGGTCGTGCCTGCTGGCCTGGAGCGGAGGGGCTCCCACAGCTGGTGCCCGTGTCTCTAGGGAGACAGGGCAGCTCTCGGGGAATCAGAGGGGTCTCTGTCCCCAGCACACTGTCCTCGCGAGAAGAGCACTTGCTGCTGTTCTGCTGGAAACAGGCCCAGCTTCTCCAAGTCAGCCCGGAAGTTACACATGCGGCTTCCTGCTCACCCTTGGTCCATCTGTAGAGGGAACCCATCCACGTATCATCTGTGTATCCACCTGTCGTCTATCGCCTGCCTGTGGATCTGTTCACCTGTCTGGTTACCTGCCATCCACCTCTCCATCCGTCCATCCACATCTGGCTCATCTGTCTCCCTACTGACGTATTTTCATGTCTGGGTATTCAGCTCCGTTTTAAGCTAAGTTCCCCCTTATTAGGCTCCAGGGTGTCATCCACCTCTTGAGGGGCCTACATCGCCGTCTCTGAGTATTTCATGAAGAGAAAGACTGTTGGAGACTTGGCAGCATTTGAATATATGATTGAAAAGTAAAGGAAAAAAACAACAGAGTTTTTCCTCCGTACAGACAGAAGAGTTATATATATGTAGGTCCCTCATGTCTATGCAGGTCAGGTGTGTATGTGTAGGCCCCTTACACGTGTGTAGGCCCTTTGCGTATGTGTACACGAATTACTTTGTCTCCCCTGCCGCTTTGAGATCTGAGCTGAAGCTTGGCCTGCTAGGGCTCCTCAGCAGAGGAAATGTCTGCAGTCTTAGGGGCCCTCACTCCATGCTGCTAGAAACCCGCCAAGGGCTGTTTTCTTTCTGTGACTTGGTTTTCCTTCTGAATGGTGTTCATTTTATGGTCCTACCAGCCTTTACTAAATTAGTAGTTTGAAAAGAATCTGGGTAAGATTCCTGGTGACAGACACAGTATCAAAGCCGATTTTGAGCTTGCCAGTGACTTAAAGATTTAAATAATTGGAGAAGGGGGTGACAGAGAATATGATGGTTAGATGGCATCAGAGACTCAATGGACATGAGTTTGAGCAAACTTCAGCAGATGGTGAAGGACAGGGAGGCCGGTGTGTTGCGGTCTGTGGAGTCACAGAGTCAGACATGCCTGAGGCGACTTAACACATACAGCGATAGGTGGAGTCACTCACACTTCCTTTCAGGAAGCTTTAAGGAACAAGCCCTCCTTGCCTCCTGGGTGTGGCGCAGACACAGGTAAAGATGTGGGCCTCGTCCTCAGAGGGCACGTGGCCTAAGGCAGAGGCAGAGGGAAGTGGCGTGAGACACCCAGGGAAGACACCGCGGGGCTTGCCTCAGCGTATTGTTAAGTCCATGCACTCAATTCTTAAGTTGCACGACTGTCTCCATTAACTTTTTCAATCATATTCTGACTTGTGACAGTTCTCATTGTGTGCCACTAGAATCTAATATTATTGTGTTATGTTCAGTGTTGAAAGTCGAACTATAAAGAAACAGTCATTTCTCCCACATGTCTTAATGAAATGTTTACTACAGAAAGGAAAAATATACTAGTTGTTTTTGCAACCTCAGAGGCAGATTAGAAATACAAATCTCTAATAGAATGTGATTAAATAACTTGGTTTTAAATATATGTGGAAGGCAGAACTCTATATAGCTGAGACATCCAACACTGGCCACAACTAAGGTAACTTAGAAGCTGGTGTTCCGAGCCCGGCACGGTGCAGTGGAAGTGCGTGTTCCGAGCCCGGCGTGGTGCATCAGAAGCGCATGTTCCGAGCCCGGCGTGGTGCAGCGGAAGCGCGTGTTCCGAGCCTGGCCCGGTGCAGTGGAAGCACGTGTTCCGAGCCCGGCGTGGTGCATCAGAAGCGCATGTTCCGAGCCCGGCGTGGTGCAGCGGGAGCGTGTTCCGAGCCTGGCCCAGTACAGCGGTCTGGACCCGAGTGTCTCACATTTGTGCCATGTGCCTGGATTGCAGGGTGGTCATAGCCGGGTCGGACTGTGGTTGGGCGGCCTGCTGTCTGCCTTCTCCACCCAGCGGGCCTGTGCTCTGAATGCGGCCTGGCAGTTCATTCTGAAGGTTTTGCTCCGCAGGTCGTCCACATGGGCTGGGTCAGCGAGAGACTGGGAGATGCCAGCTCGTCTCAGACCTTCAGACCCAGGTTCCTGGCACTGAAGGGTTCATGCCTCTACGTCTTCATCTCTCCTCCGGTAAGCAGGCCCTTGGGGCTGGGAGGGACACTGAAGGAGGCCGTCGCTGAAGCAGTGTCAGGCCCAGCGTTTGGAAGTGGTCAGGGGGGTATGAGGCGGGCCTGCCTCCAGCCCCACGTCCGCTGATGGAAAGGGCTCCGCTGTGGACCCCGCGCCCTTCTCAGTCTGAGCTCATTCATCAGCCGGCCATGGTTTCCTTCTTTTCAGCAGCCGCTGAGACGTGAGAGTGTTTTCCTGTTGAAGATCCCAGCCAGCTTGGAGGTGGGGGTGCAGAGGCGTGGGGGTCTCAGACCACCGTTTATGTGGTCAAAGGAGCCTCAAAACAGGAGAAAATCCTTCTCGTCAGACATTTATAACTTCATGGTCAAATAACGAAACATAAAGGGACATTTCACTCATGTCCTCACGTTTTATAAAAATAAACAGCCTGATTTAATAGGGCCCCCAGTAGAAATTTAATCCTGAGTGCTACAGTTGGCAATTTATTTTCTAATTCTCACCAGCACCTCTTTCTCAGAACTGATCCCATGTATGTGCGCCCTGCCTCCAGGCGTGTTGGTTAAGGCCGATTCACTTTTGAGTCCACACATCAGAGCTGCAAGCAAACAGCAAAACCTGATCGCTTCAGGACCTAAAAGTTGAGATGCAAGTCACCTACAGCATTGCTGCTTTTCTTCCAATAAAAGTAAGCCCAAGGGTGTCCCTCCCTGTGGGGCCGGACGCTCTCTGCTGTCATCATCCTCCATCTGTCAGCGGACGCTGTAATCATGTCTGTGGCCTGGCTGCTGTGAATGGTGAGGGATGTGGGGCGCAGGATCTCGAGACTCAGTTTGCTTCCTTTGCATAAATATCCAGGAGTGGGGTCGCTGGATCAAGCGTAGCTCTGTTTCCGTTTCTTTGAGGAGCCCCCGTGCCGGCTTCACAGTGGCCACGCCGCTCACACGCCGCACGTCCGCACGATGCTGTCGTCTCTGGCTGGGGTGATGGGCATGTTTATGGCAAACAGGCTGCTGGCTTCATGCGTCCCCTCTTCACACTCGTCAGTCGGGTACGGTACATCTGCCAATCATACCTCAGTAAAGTCCTAAAAATAAAGAATAGTAGAGGGCAAATCAAGTTTTACTCTCAGACATCAGACAACAATGCGTGTCTTCAGTGAAAGCAAGGTTCTCTTTAATAAGCTTCTTCTTGGGGAATAATTGTAGAGGGTGAGATGATTCAGTAGCATCACCAACTCAGTGGACATGAGTCTGAGCAAACTCTGGGAGATGGTGAAAGACAGGTGAACCTGGGAGGCTGCAGTCCATGGACCCACAGAGTCGGACACGACTTGGCAACTGAAGAACGGTTTCTGGTAGAGAAGTTGTGTGAAGGGAGGAGGATTCCCTCCAGATTCCTGAGTGCTGACCTCGTACAGGACTGGGGTCTGTGTGTTGAAACTGAAGGATTATCAGTGGCAGAACACGGGGAACTAAACGGATACCTCCAGGCCCGTCTGCCCACAGAACTATTTTCTGTCCCCAGGACTCAAGCCAGGATTCCACCACGGACCTGAGTTTTTAAAAAACCAAAGCTGTGAATTACGAATGCTGGAGAGTTATCTGCAGATTTGCATAAGCACTGAATTTTTCTCAAATGCAGTGATGTTCTTTATTGTTGCTAGGAAAGTAAATAAGAATAACCACAGATAACCCTGACGGCCTCAGTCCAGGCCCCACGGTGTCACGGAAGGCAGCTGGGGTATGGCTGGCAGATCCGGAACCAGTACTCTGGGGCTCTGGGCTGAGGGCCCCCCCCACCGCTGGCCCAGGATAGTTGAGGGGAGAGGGGGGACAGGTCAGCCCTCCTGCACGCGGTTTGCCTGAGGGAGGGCCCCCCTGCCGCAGAACTGGGGGAGAAGCAACTAGATGCCCCAGATCACACGCCGGAAAGTCCTCCTAATTTTTCCTTTCTTGCTAATTAAGACCCTCAGGGTATGAGTTTTTCCCACACACAACATTCTAAGTTGTGAGAAGTGCTTTGAATGTTAATCAGATTTCCATACTTGCTCTGGGGAAAGATGATTTGATCCACTTTCCGGGGCAGCTTCAGTTTCACGGACAGAAATTCTAACCCTGGGGTCACGGGGCCCTCCAGTATCTCCAGATGGATAGTGTCATTTCTGTTAACACCAGGCTTTGCTTGTTTATTTTGAAATCCCACTGCAAATTTTCTTGGCATCGATCCGTGTCACAAACATCACATCATGCGAATCGATTGCTGAGCTCAGCCGCTGGGGCGTGTTTGCCTGGAGCCAGCTGCTACCGCCTGAATACTGTGCTCAGAAGCTTGAGATCTGCTCAGCGTTCTGCTCTGAGCAGGACCTGGCCGAGGGGCTGAGTCGTCTCTCCGTACCCCAGGGGCAGTGTCCCCCCACCACTGGCCTGCCTGGAACTGGGAGCAGCTTTTGCGTCTGTGCCTCCCTTTTCTTAGGTGGCTTTTGGACTAAGTCCGACTCTGCGGCCCCATGGACTGCAGCCCGCCAGGCTCACCTTTCACCATCTCCCAGAGCTTGCTTAGACTCATGTCCGTTGAGTCCATGTCGTAACCTTATCATCTCATCCTCTAAAATTATTCCCCAAGAAAAAGCTTATTAAAGAAAACCTTGCTTATCACTGAAGACATTCATTATTGTCTAGATGTCTGAGAGTAAAACTGGATTTGCCCTCTAGTATTTTTTATTTTTAAAACTTCTACATCACAGGTAGTTTGGGAACAGCGGGTACACTGCGTCTTTTCACAGACGCGCCACCCCCCTTCCTGACTCTGGATTCAGGGGGTGCAGATGCTCAGCTGACCCCCAAGGTGGAGAGGGCAATGGGCTAGTCTGGTCCTCTCTCCAAGCCCCGGCTGCCTCTGGACCGAGGCCGGCTGTCCCGGCTCTCACCAGTCAATTAAGGTTTGCGTGAATCCAGTGGGAGGCTGGCAGCTGCCCCTGCACAGGAGCTGCCCCTCCGTGCTGACTCTGCCCACCATCTAGCGAAGCCGCGCCACCTCCCGCAGCGGGCGTGAGTGCCCCACGTGCATGACGTCACCGGGGATGAGGCGCATGGTGGGCAGGGCACCCGGCTGGTTCCTGGTCCCGGCGGAGCACTCCCAGCCTGGCCGAGTGTCTGCCTCGCGTGGCCCCCAGGGAAGTACTCCCAACCTGGGGGAGTGTCTGCCTCGAGTGGCCCCCGGGGAAGCACTCCCAGCCTGGCCGTGAGTGTCTGCCTCGTGTGGCCCCCAGGGAGGTGCTCCCAGCCCGGCCGAGTGTCTGCCTCGCGTGGCCCCCGGGAAAGCGCTCCCGGCCCCCGGGGAGGCACTCCCAGCCCGGCTGAGTGTCTGCCTCGCGTGGCCCCCAGGGAAGCGCTCCCAGCCCCCGGGGAGGTGCTCCCAGCCTGGCCGTGAGTGTCTGCCTCGTGTGACCTGAGGCTCTGTTGCTAGGTGCATCCATGTTAGGGGTGGCTGCCTCTGATGTGAGAGCTGACCGTTCATCCTGATGTAATGGCCGCTTTTGTCCCTGATAGCTCCCTTATTGCACTGCCCTCTGTAGGGCAGTGATGTCCCCTCTGCTTTCTTTTGATCAGCGGAGTCTCTTCTCCATCCCTTGCACTCAGTCCACATGTGTTTTGGGGCCAGCGTTGGGCCCAGGCCAGTCTGTCTCTTTGGCTCCAAGAAGACTGGTGACGCTTCCGTCCGTTCAGGCCTGTGCTGCTGGTCATACAGGAGTGCTCGCGCTCAGCCGCTTCCCAGCAGAACCAGAAACACAGTAACTTTATGAATAGAAAAAAAGTTAAGCATTGCTCCTACGTAATGGCATTATGCTGGTTCACAGTGAAATGTTTAAATAAATTCCACAGCTATCCGAAATAACGAAAGTATATTTTAAAATGGGGGCTGAAAGATTTAATGAGACAATGGAAATATTCACTCAGCAAAATGTTAGAGAAAAGGGCCTTAGGGGAAAGGAAAAGGGGTAAGTTGAGGAGTGGAGGCTTTGGGCTGTTAACGGAATCTTCTCACTTCCTGGCTGAGGGAACGCAGACGCCCCACCCACCCTCTGCTCAGCTGCTAGCTGAATGCTTCATAGGATCAAGCTGAACCCAAAGAGGCTTCATTTATATACTTAAAATGTCTCTGAAACTCCAAAGCGTTTGCATTTCACAGGTGAGATTTTACGCTTAGTACTCGGCAACTTCTCACTGTAAAAGCAGCACACAAAGGATGGCCAGTGAATATTCACACGCGTGTACGTTTACATATGTACCTGTTCTGTCTGAGCTTGGGTGCTTGTATCCTGGAGCTAGAGGCAAATTGCCAGGCATGGTTTCTGCTCTGCCCAAATCTAAAGCAGCCGTGTGTGAAGCTCTTCACGCTGTATTTATTCATGTCCGGTGTGCTGACATGGAGGGAGGTCGTGCTGGTGACGGGGCTGCCGATGACTCGCAGCTGGTGGGCTCTGCGTCCGTGCCCAGGCTGAAATGCAGTTTGTGCAGCACCATGCATTCCAGGTTGCAGAGCTGCTGCCTGGAGAAGGCACCGCAGCACAGGGCCAGGAGCTGCTTCACGTGCAGCGGGTGCACCTCCCCCTGTTTGCAAGCGATGAGCAGAGACGTGACCCAGAGTAGCTGGAAGCAGCCTGCAGCCTCGGGAGGGGCTCGGGGCCACCAGGCTTCTTGCGGCTGGGATGACAGGAGCAGCTCTGTCGCGGGTCAGGGTGGGGGTTGGAAGGACAGCAAATAAATTCCTCTGGGAGAGCGGAGCCCCGAAGGCACCCGGTGATGAGCTCTTGACCCGCCTCTTCCCCCTCTGTCCGCGGGGGGTCGGGCACTGCCAAGAATGCCCGGCCACCTGCCTGGGGCCTGCTGTCTACCATTCTGTGCAGAATGTTGCAGTGAACTTTTAAAAGGCCAGAGAGTCTGTGGCAAGTAATTTAGGAACAATGAGAGAGAAAGTCCTGTCCTCAAAGCTGGTTTCTGAGCTCCTCCAAGATGAGAGGAGGGAAGGCTGGAGGAGATGGGGAGAAGCAGGGAGAAAATCTCGAAGGAAGGGGCAGCCTGGGGCGGAGGCGGCCGTGGGTTCCCTGGGCCCAGGTACCCACGAGAGGACGCAGCCAGCCGGGAGGGTGGTGAGCCCAGGTCATAACCGAGGGCTGATCAACGCTGGAGAAGCTAAACTCTGGCCTTCGTGCGTACTTGACTGTCCTTCCTTAAAGTGGGCAGTAATTTCTATTTGCAAATTGGAATCTGAAAAATAATGTCTCAACTGCTCATGTTTCCAAACACCATTAAAATGTGTTAAACAGCACTTTTGAAACCAATTTTACAGCATTTAACAGCATTAACACACACATTACATAGCAGTTGCCTATGAATACGCAAGAAATATCCGAAGTAGCTTTAAGGTTGTTAATTAGGGAAATACATCACTTAAAAAATATCTACCTGGAACGAAATAAATTAAGAGAAGATGTGTAAGCTGAAGGCATACCAGACAATTATGTACCTAGTATAGAACAGTACTCTATGTCTCTTCCGTGGGTACATAAGTGTTCCACAGTAATACTTAAATGTTCCAGGATATTACATCTGAGCGTCTACAGTTTCAATTCTGTTTCAGGCGAGATGTGCTCAGGTAAAACAGAACATTGTCCGGACAGAGGGCAAGGAAGAGACCCGCTTGTGAGAATCGATTCATAGACTTTGTAAGGCTTGCAGCGCTGAGGCCCCGCCCCTCTCATCGTCCTTTGTCAAGTCCAGGGAAGAAACGGTTCCACCCAGATGCCTGAGCCTCTTCTCAGCCTCAGGTGCCTCCCTGGTCGGGGCACATTCTCCTTGAAATGGTCACCGGGGCCCAGAGGGTGAGGTGCCCAGCCTGACTCAGGTCCGAGGGCACCCACCAGGGTGAGCCCGCCGAGGCTGAGCCCGCACCTGCCAGGGTCACAGGAGCCGGGCGTGGAGAGGGGTCTTTCCCAGCGGCGGGGGAGAGGAGGCTGGCTGTCAGCAGGAAAAATTGGATAGAAGAGACACCTCCAGCCACAGGTGGCCGCTGCAGACCCACAGCGAGCAGGGCCTTAGCAGGCAGGGCAGGCCGGTGGCAGAGTGAGTGAGGAGGTGAGCACTTGGGAAGCCAGTACCGCCTAGGTCCTCCAAATGTAACCCAATTTGGCCCCTTACTTAAGGTGAGAGATCCAAAACGAATTCCTAAAGTGACGCCCAACTGTGTGTAAAGGTAAGTGCCTCCATCACCGGGTTCTTGAATCAATAATGTGTGTAAACATCGAACTCACGCCAGGACTCCAGGGCGGGAGCACACAGCTACTCGGCGGAGTCCACCACGGCGTGTGGTCCGGTCTTCCAACTCTCCTGCTCCTGTTTAGGGTTTAATTAAGGAAAAGGCACATTGACTCCCCTTATCGTTGTAAATGTTTAAACTCTCATACTGAAACATCATTTATCTAATTCCACGTATCCTTTAGACCCTTTTCCCAGTTTTGCTGAGGTGCAGTTGGGAAAAGCGTAACACGTTTAGAGTGTGCAGTGTGACCGTCTGATGTCCGAGTGCCTTGCCCAGCGAGCCCCGCGGCGGGGTGATGGGCAGCTCCCTCACCGTGCACGGCGGGGTCATGGGCAGCTCCCTCACCGCGCACAACTCCCCTTATTTTGGGTGAAAATGCCAAAGACTCACCTGTCTTGTGTTTCTTTCAGGTGAGCACATTGGATTGGGTCCGAGCAGAGAAAACCTATCACCTCTGTGAGGTTCTGTTTAAAGTTCACAAGGTAAGTTTGAACATCGCTTGCACATGAGATGTGTCCATGTTAACAGCTGGCCCTTTGTGGTTGAAAAGGGAGAGAGAGATTACCGCTGTCGAAACAGCCATGACACGCGCATACAGGTCCGTCCCACCACCGTTCATGAAAATCCCAAAAAGGAAGTCACAGAGGCGCTTTCGAGTCTCTTCCATGTCGGCTCTGCATTATCTCATTCCGGCCTTTTTATATTTACAACTTGTTTGTATGGCTTTCCATACACTTAGAAGTGGAGAAGGAAATGGCAACCCACTCCAGGATTCTCGCCTGGAGCACCGCATGGACAGAGGGGCCTGGCGGGCTGCAGCCCCTGGGGTCGCACAGAGTCAGACACGACTGAGCGATTAAACCACCACCACCACCGCCGTACACTTAAGAGAGTTCCCAGGTGGCGTGCGGCCAGAGTCGGGGGAAGCGCCCTGGGGGAGGGCAGGGCAGCCCACTCCAGCATTCTCACCTGGAGAACCCCATGGACACGAGCCTGGCGGGCTACCGTGCATGGGATTGCAAAGACTTGGACGTGACTGAAGCACCTTAGCACAGCGTACCTCTAAGACACGTATTTGGTACTGGAATGTCTTCAGAAACCATCGTATTTTATATGTGAGCTTCAGTAATAAACTATAGCACCTCTTCAATTTTATCCGGCATATTTTTTCAGAAAGATTGAGAAAATGTTAAATCAGTATATATGCCATGAAGTAACTGAGATCCTGCAGTCAACCATGAGGATGATTACAGCAGGAGCGTTAGACTCAATTCAGGGCAAATAGTAGCAGCGACAGTAACAAGTGCACAGCATTTGACATTTTTAAAAAGGAGACTGAGACGCTTTAACCTCTGAGCCACCAGGGAAGCCTGGATATCCTATCAGGAGTCTTTAAATAGTGACCTTACAAAATCTCCCCCTTTCTCACGTGACTTTAATCCTTGATGTTGAACATATGAATTTAAAATTATAATATTTAATTCATCTTTCAAAAGCTGAGATAAATGATTAAGAACTAGTACTTTAGAATTTTTTAATGATTTATTTTCATAATCATTCAAAGTATAGTCATTAATATGTAGTCCAGAAATCAGATTTTGTGGCTGTGGTGGTGTGTTTTTGCAACACTTTCTTCTCTCCATAAGTTCCTTTACTGGTTCTTAAAGTTCTGTGTCTGTATTTCACACTGATCATGAAAGAGATGAGAAAATTGAATCAATCAGACTTGATTGCAATTGTGATGAAATTATAAACCGCCCCACATGCTGGATAATAAAAGCACAGCTCAACAGTGAGGCATCCCCTGCATGGATATCCCCTCCCCACATAAGAGCATCCCTCTGCATTTCTCAGTGGAACTAAAGTTACTTACCTGTTTGGCAGAGGAGCTTGGTAACAGTGTCTTCCCTTTGCTGAGCGCTGGTCCTGAGCTCTGCTCGGCACTCTGTCTCCCTCCTGAGTTAGCCCTGCCCCCATACCCCCCACCCCGATTTCCCTGGTGGCTCAGACAGTAAACCATCTGTCTGCAACGCGGGAGACCCAGGTTCGATCCCTGGGTGGGAAAGATCCCCTGGAGAAGGAAATGGCAACCCACTCTAGTACTCTTTCCTGGAAAATCCCATAGACAGAGGAGCCTTGTAGGCTACAGTCCTTGGGGTCGGCAAGGAGTCGGACACGACTGAGTGACTTCACTTCACTTCACTCCACCCCCCAGGAGGGAATCCTCATAGTGCCCCTCTTCAAGCTGAGGCTCCGAAGCATAGAGTCGGGAGTAACTTCCAGAAGCCTCACCGGAGGCAGAGGGGCCCAGGTTCCCTTGGCCCGAAGCGTAGCTGAACCCTATTTTACTTTATACACACGGTTCTTTCTTCCCTCTGCAGATGGAAGCGTATGCACTAACTCCCACATCACTTTCTGCTCTGCAGTTTAACTTGCGGATCTTCAATACACACAAAGAGGTGACCCCTCTTTAATGCCACTGACTAGTATTTAATTCCATGAATATATCACAGTTTATTTCACCAAGCCCTTATCAAGGAATATTTAATTTGTTCCCTTTTTTGAAATTACAAACAATGTATAAATCATTTCACACGAGTGCAAGTGTATAACCAAGAGAAACATCTGGAGGTGGGGTTTCTGGGTCCAAGAGTGCGGACTGTTTGCATTCTGTAACTGACAAGGACGTGCTGTGTAGCACAGGGAGCTCTGCCTCATACTCTGCAACAACCTAACTGGGAAAATGATCTGAAAAATGGATAAATCAACCCTGAATGTTCACTGGAAAGACTGGTGCTGAAGCTGAAGCTGCAATACTTTGGCCATCTGATGCGAAGAGCTAACTCACTGAGGAAGACCCTGATGCTGGGAAAGACTGAAGCTAGAAGGAGAAAGGGGAGGCAAAGAATGAGATGGTTAGGTAGCATGGCCAGCTCAGGAGACGTGAATTTGAGCAAACTCTGGGAAACAGTGGAAGGAAGGAAAGGACAGGGAAGCCTGGAGTGCTGCAGCCCGTGAGGTCACGACTGCCGCGGAGCACACGCACACGTCTGTGACTGTATCACTGTGCTGCAGCCTGAAGCTGACTCAGCATTGTGAGTCAGCCTCGGTGTGTGCCTGCTCAGTGTGCCTGACTGTGTTTCAACCCCGTGGACTATAGCCCGCCAGGCTCCTCTCTCCATGGGATTTCCAGGCAGAAACACTGGAGTGGGCTGCCATTTTCTCCTCCAGGGGATCTTCCCGACCCAGGGATCGAACCTGGGTCTCCCGCGTTGTAGGCAGACGCTTCACCACCTGAGCCACCAGGGATCTGGAGTCTGGAGACATTGCCTGGAGGGACTATAAAAACAAATTAGATGGAAAAAGGCAGTCATAATGGAATTATTCCCTATATTGCTTCTATAATATTTTCAAATAAGTAGAAGCAGGAAAAATCCAGGTAACTTTTTTTAAGGCGGTCAGACATATTTCACTTTACACAATGAATGTACTGATTTTCCAGATTATCTTCAGCTTGGGATCGCAGATTAATTTTTCTTTTCACAATTGTTTTGGTATTTTTCACATTTACAGAATCCAAACAAGGGTTTTGCACAAATGCAGCACCCAGCTCAAATGATTAAATGACCACTGCACGGATGGAAGTGCAGAGACAGCAGACAAAAGTTCCGGTGACGCTGCCACCACAGCCCTGCGGTCTTGTCTGCGTCGTTATTGCCGTTGTTTAGTCCCTAAGGTGTGTCTGACTCTGTGCGGCCCCATGGACTGCAGCCCACCAGGCTTCTCTGTCCATGGGATTTCCCAGGCAAGAACATTGGAGTGGGTTGCCATTTCCTTCTCCAGTCAGGTGATTTTTAAAATAGTCTTTGCATTTTCTTTTCCAAAGAGTGAACCTTAGGTGGTCTCTGTCTTCTCAGGGTCTGGGGCAGGGGGCGCCTCGGGGTGGGCAGCTGGAAGCAGAACGCTGCTTGTGCAGTCGCTGACGCTCTCAGGAGCCCGTTCACTGCGTGTTGGATGTGCTTGCTCGCTCTGTGCCCCCTCAACCCTGCCTGACGGCCGGCGCACTCTGTGTAAACAGAACGTGAGCCGCGTGGAGAGGATGCAGGAGCCGCAGCCTCATTCCTGCCGTCCCTTAATTAGCCCAAGAATTGTGCTTCAAGAGGGAGGCTCAGAGAGAAGTAAAATCTCAAGGTCAACAGCTGGCAATTGGCCGGGAAGGTCCCAAGAGTTGTCTGTCTGGCCCAAAAGCCTGTTTTTATTCTGCTGAGATGCACAACCCCCTAAACCACACCCAGTGGAGGAAAGAACACAGCTGCAGTTTCCCCCTCACAGACGCTTGCTCAGTGTCCTTCCTGTCTTCTTTGCTGGTCGGTGCTGCCACTCAAGGCTGGTGGCTGTGGACAGAGTTTCTGAGAAGTCAGGTCCGAAGGCTTGCTCTTCTGGGCTCAGGACCCGATGTCCTATTTCCGGCACATAGCCTTCCGTGCATCCCCGGCTGAGGTCACAGCCTGGGGGTGCAGCTGAGGGGCCTCATTGAATTTAGCGTTTGCTGGTTTGGGGATAAACTTCAGCACAAACACTTCATGACTTTTATCTTTGTCCTGGAAGCTAGACGTGGAAACAGAAACTGGTCACGGATAATGTGGGTGAAAGGCGCTTGCAGCGAATCGGGAGCAGGACAGCTGACGCACGGACATTATCTTACAGGCTTGTCTCCCTGCAGCAGTGTCGGGGGCCTTCAGCCACGGGGGGTCCCCTGTGGAGCACAGCCCAGGGGGGTCCCAGGGGCCATCCCCTCTAACTGGCGTCACCCCAATCCGTTTCAGCTTTGGCTCCCAGACCACTGCTGGGCGCAAGCCAGCCTCTCCCGGGACCTCCAGGATCCCGACGGCGGGGACCACGGGCCCTTCTGCTTCAGCGTCCTCGTGGGCCATGGAGGGGGCCACGTGTTTGCCGTGGAGCTGGGCAGCGAGCTGGCCGCCTGGGAGCTGTCCTTCCAGAGAGCTACCTTCCAGGCCGTGCAGAGGACGGGGGTAAGCGGCCTGCTTGTCTCTGAGTGACCTGAATCAGAGCCGGCGTGGCGGTCGTTCCGGGAATCACGCATCTGCAGAAGCCGGGCGGACCCTGCCCAGGTCCCCGGGTCCAGGGTGTCGGGAGCCGCCGTGGGAGGTCATGGAGGGAAGCAAGGTGGGGCATTTTCATCTCATTCACCCCGGTGTTCGGTGTGAGGAAGGGGCCTGGATCCCAGCTAAGGGAAGCCCCTGACTGAGGGCACGGCTGGGTCCCTGGAGCCTGCTCGTCCACCACGACTCCTGAGCAGTCACTCAAGCACTTGATGGCCCTTCCTCACACTCGCTGACCCAATGAGGAGCATAACATAGCTCGAGCGTTAGGGTCGTTTCTCCCTCCTCGGTACAGGAGATAAAGACCACAGCTCCAGGCGTGTGTGGATGGAGCAGTCCCCTCCTGAGACCTTATCACAGGAAAAATAATCACCTTGAAGTTGTCCCAGAGCTCTCTTACCTGCCCTCATCTTAACATTCTCTTTTCTGTTCAGCGTGGATGACTTCCACCCGTCTTCCAGCGTCCTGCTCTGCTCCTGTGTCAGCTCGTCTACTGCGGATCCCTCCTGGCGTATTTGTAACTTCTCAGCTCTCTTTGCTCCTTCTTTATGTTTCCTGACTCTGTTAAACCTCTCCCTGCATTCGTTCTCCTCCCCAAGTTCTCTCTGCATCTTTCGGTCATTACCTTGAACTCTGTTAGGCGGATTTCTTATCTCCACTTTGCTTAGTTCTTCTCGGAATCATCTTATTCCGTCACTGGGGAAACAATTCCTTTGTTCCCTCATTTCGCCTAGTTCTTTGTGTCTGTGTCTTAGGTGGGCCGGTTACTTTTCCCAGCCTTGGAGGTGTCCTGAGGCTCCAGTGGCACACAGTCCCCTGGACACCGGAGCTGTGCGCTCCAGTGGGGCCCGTGTGCGAGGATGGATGCCTTCGTGCAGACAGGGCTGACTGCGGGGGGCACACTGCTGGGGGGATGGTCCCGCCGGCTGCCAGCCCCGCTCATGTGGAGGTCGCTAGATGCTGGCGGTGAGGCTGTGTCCTGATGCAGGTAGCTGTGGAGTGTGAGGGGCCCAGGGCTGGCCTTCAGGTGGCTGGGCCTGAGTCCCCTCATGGTCGACTGCTCAGCCTGGGGTCCCAGGGCTGGTGGGGTAGCTGAGCCCGCACTCACAGACTCCAGGGAGGACCCCACAATGGCCCTCGTCAGCCCCTGTGTCCACGCACCAGAATCCGCTTCCACACGGGCACTGCACCACCCACACCCCAGGTGACCTCCAGCTGCCCCCTGCCTCCCTGGAGACACTCAAGGGTCAGCAGATGGGTCTGACCCCGGCTTCCTCCCAGTTATCGGCCCCGCCTCAGAGGGAGCAGGTCAGTGTGTCCCCAGCCGGCACAGTGCCCTCGCACAGGGCGTCCCGCCCCCTGATAGCATCGTCTTCCAGGAGCTGTTCTGCCACAGAGGCAGAAGCTTGCCTGGGGAAACGTACCTTATCCTTTCATAGGAAGCGTCCTCCCCAGCAAGTTGGCTCAAGTATCCCTCGGTGTTGACCCGATTCCCCAAAGGTGTTATGTAAGGACACAGGCAATGCAGCCTAGAAATGTCACTATGGGAGGAACTGTCTCCTGAAACAACTGGAAGGCGCGCCGTCCCCCGGGGGCTGGAAGGCTCACCCTCAGCTCCTGCCTCGTGGGTCTGGGGCG